>JAGVSP010001577.1:0-140190 GCA_022494985.1 Micrasema minimum
AAATAAAATAGTTCATCCAGTTATGGAGTTTATTTTATGGTAGAGTGCTTTCTCATTTTAAACCAAAAAGTGACACAATTATTTATGACAGCTCGTATAAGTTAAATTAAATACTTGGTAGGCTTCAACAAGAATTTGATTTAACTTATAAGAGTCGCCGTAAATAATTAAAACTGAATTTTATTTTTTTTCTTTGTTTTTTATCGTTTATCAAAATAATCTACATCCTATATGTATTGCAGCTGTGATGCGTATATGACGGTAATAGGTAAATTTTCGAAAGAGATTTTATCGATTACAATCATATATGCGTCACAGCTGCAGTACAGATAGATGCAGATATTTTGATGACTGCTTTCTAAAATGGACTTAATTCTGTAATTTACCAAAAACAAAATAAACTCCATAATTAACCAAAAATTTTATTTAAAATCACCGGAAAATTATTTAATTTAATTTATCTTTCATTTAAACCAAAAACACTGACACTGTTATTTATGACAACTCGTATAAGTTAAAAAAATACTTGGTAGGCTTCAACAAGAATTTTATGCAACTCGTACGAGTCATCGTAAATAATTAAAACGGTGAATTTTATCAAGAATTTTCACTAAAAAATATAATTCTATTTTTTGCTTGTTTTTTATCATTCATCAAAATATCTATATCTGTGATGCGTATATGACGGTAATAAATAAATTTTCAAAGAGATTTTATCGATCACCATCATATACGCGTCACAGCTGCGATACAGATATTTTGATGATCTGTGCTCTAAAATTGGCTATAATTCCATAATTTACCAAAACCAAAATAAACTCCATAATTAACCAAAAAAATTGTTTTAAATCACGGGAAAATGATTTAATTCAATTTGTCTTTCATTTAAACCAAAAAATGACAACTATTTATGACAGCTCATATAAAGTAAGTAAATACTTGGTAGGCTTCAACAAGAATTTTATTTAACTTATAAGAGTCATCGTAAATAATTGAAACATGGAATTTTATCAAGAATTATTTAATTTTATTATGTTCAGTTATGCAGTTTATTTTGCCAGTTAGCAGCAAAATGCAAAATTGGCCAATAGAGACGGCATAGGTTTACTAGTAAATTCAACATAACGATGAAAAACATGTTGCATTATTAATACACAAATTAAACCAAATAAGTGACAACCTTAGAGTAATGACGCGCAGGCTATAGAGGGGGCCCTAACGGTCAAAAACCATTCTATGATTGTCAAACACGAAGTTGGCTATAGTTTGCAGCAAAACAAATGCCAATGTTTTACAAATGCCTAATGCGGCCTTGGCATATCGACAGTAATCAACTGTCACTATCAACAGTAAACATACTTCAATTTACAAATTGATCACCTAAATTAAGAAAAACTGGTAAATAATGTAAATATGTTGATAAAAGGAAAGTTTTTATACAAATAATACCCATGTTAGGACAGTATATGCCAAAATCAATGTAAATCAAAATAATTATTTATCGAAATCAATTACCTGTGAAATGTGACTCTTTAACACTCTTACTGCTACAACCAAGCATACTACAATTCACCATTGCCGTTTTTGATGATTAAAATCAGGAAGTATCCACGTTATTTACTAGCAAAGTTCTTCAAAATATCTACATCCTATATGTATTGCAGCTGTGATGCGTATATGACGGTAATAGGTAAATTTTCGAAGAGATTTTATCGATTACCATCATATACGCGTCACAGCTGCGACACAGATAGATGCAGATATTTTGACGATCTGTGCCCTGCTTTCTAAAATGGACTATAATTTTAACACAAATTAAAAATCCTGTTGGAAAAAATACCAAAATATAATAATTTTAAAAGATTTACAAAATCCTAGACAGTTAAGTTATTTATAATAAATATATAGGTATTGTTTCGTCTTCCTCTGCTTAAATCTACTCTACGGACATTTACGGAAATTATACCAAGTATTTATTTACTTGTAAAATTTTGTTTGTAATTTCCAAAATGCAAAATTGAATCAAATCACTTCAAATCGATTGGTTAATTAAAAAATTTAAATGAACCAATTGAAACATCTTCCGCAACAATATATAAAATGATCCGAAGGTATTAATTAAGGATAGGAGGACGATCTGATAACATATGTTGCTATATTTTTAATTTTGATAAACAAATCTCAACAAAATTGTGATATACGAACATATTTCTATACCAGCGACTGTAAATATTTTATTCTGTACATTTTAAGTTAAGTTTTTGTTGTTGATGTATATTTTTTGGAAATAATTATAAGTGAGACGGAATTGTACGCGCGCACGGCCATCTTGTAAATACGGCATTTTGAATTATTGCGAGCTGCAACACGATCCATAGACCGGAAGTCGCATTGTATTGAAAGTAGTCGCATTATTTATTGTAGAAATAAATCAATAAAATTATCTGGAATTGTGGCGCATATTTTACCACTTTATGCAATCCACTCCACAACTTGTTTCCTGCTTTCTGGCACAGTTATTTCCGACTATTTGAAAGCAGCCCCAAAATTGAAATACTCGAGGATATCATAGGAACTCAAATGTTTCTTTTTTATTTAAAAAACAAATTAAATTTCTAATTTCTCTGTGGCCAACATGTTTTATATTGTAACCTTTGTTTTATCTGATGAATTTCAAATGCGAACGTTTTAGAGAATTTTGTGTGAAAGCTGCTAAGAATTCGTGACCCTTATGTTGTTTTTATGTGTAAATTCTCTAAAATGCTGTTTGAGATGACGCATCCAGATTTTGTCAATATTCAATTTAACATTTTTTGTTCTACGGCCCCACTTCCCCAATAAGTGTGCCTGATATATCAACTCAAATGCGAACTTTTTAGAGAATTAAAATATGTGCCATAAGAATTTGTGACCCTTATGTCTTTGTAGATTCTCTAGAACGTTATTTGAAATGATGCATTAAGTGCAAATTGCGAACAAGAATTCCTCTCGACATTCCATTAATGACTGGCAACGGATCGTGTTGCCGACTCGCCACGGATATATTTTGTAAAAGTTGCCATTTGAAGAAAAATGCGTCTTTACCGGACGGCGGGCGGCGATTCCCTCTCGACTGATAGGCTAACGTGTCCGCGTACGTGTTGTACAGTAGGTTTAGGTTAAGTTAGCTGCGTGTTAGCGTAAGTGTGTGCTGTAAGTTATTGTGGGCCGCCACTGTATAGTTAGAGTAGGAACGTAGGGAGCGAATGGTAGCCGTAACTCTGTACAGATTTATACAACAAATAAAAAACAAATACAAATATTTACTGCCTTTTATTTATTTCAATCTCACCTTTTTTACAAATAACCTTTTGTCCGGCGCCTGCAGTAGTGGATAAGGTTGGGAAAATAAAAGCCAATGTTAATAAAAAAAAACATATATTTGTCATAAATCTGCCATTTCGTGATAAGTGTCGCCCGAGGCGTAACAACAATTTCAATATATCAATAAAAAAGAGAGATAACATAATAAAGTGTTTACCTAAAGACAAAAATATCAATACAGACAATTCTCATCTCTTAGGAAATATGACTTCTGTTCTAACAAATTTGTGCACTGCTGTGGCCAAACCACATTCCTAGTGATTTTATCACAAATTTAAATGTCCGTCGCTTTGTAAATGTGTGAACATTTACAATAATTGTCGCATATATAAAATTGCATCTTATCTTTTACTTAACTTTAAAACACAGGCAGATGCGAGTATTACCCAGAGTTTACATACAGCTCACTAACTTGTGACAAGAGTTTCAAATCATATTTTGATTAAGATGCGTCTCTAATGAATTCAAGGGGATTTAAAGCCACTTTTGAATTAACTAAACTTACTCATGCTAAAGACCTTAAATAGATTTTTGGATGACTAAACAAATTCTATTGCTTTTAAATATTAGTTCACAAACAATATATAAATTTGCGAGTTTTAATATACTTAATATTTCCCGTTATAAATTGGTATAAAACCAAAGGAATTTTGTTGTATTCCTTAATTTTTAAAATTTCAATATAAGAACTGTCGGAATTTAAGCGAATAAGAGATTATCATTAGAGGATTTTATTTCTCCTTCATATTGTGAATTATTTCACTAATACTAATATATAACATTACTTACATGCTAATTGTATTAAATAAAATACATATTCTTGCATCGTCATTCTGCGCTTTTTTGTAATTTTCAATTTGGAAGGCCGGGCTTATTCACATTGAAAACAAATTGGGTTGTAAAAAAAATCTACTAATAACCTTGTTTCAAATTTTAGACATGACCAATTAAAATAATAGCAGGTAAAATGTGTTACAATTTTTCACTGGTAAATATAGTTTTTGACAAACATTTTAAAATCGTAGTCATATTTCTCCCTAGGTATTTATTTAAAAGAATCATTTGCGCTCTATTTCAATTTTAAAAACTATTAATTTTGATGTAATTGTCGCTTCTAATGTCTAGACCCGTCAGCACATCAACCGCTAACATCTACTCTCTCTTATGCGCACCCAATGGTGCATAGGGCACTGCACACCAAGTCCAGTAAATCATGATTTTATTACATGAATGTATGTGATTTTCATATTAATATTTCATGTGTGATACTTGGAATGGTACTGAAGCGTAAGACAGACATCTACAAATCAGAAAATAATAAACTCTTGCTAAATGCATTATTGATGTTTTTTTTATACAAATTTATTACCAATGATCTTACTGCATGCATAGTAGACTTGTAGCCAAAAATTTGTATTTATTCCGCACATTGAAGCAATAAAATTACATTAGTCGTGAACAAGCGTCCGACCTTCCGTGACGATTACAAGCTACAAGTAGAAGGATGTCGGCGGCGCCGCGTTCACTCCAGCGGCGGTCAGGCGTCTCCCGCTCGTGCGCGGAAGCCGGCCGCGCGGGCCCTACCAGAACGTGTAGCCGCCGTCGCCGTTGCCCGTCAGGAAGGAGCCCTTCTTCTGCGACAGAGCGACCTGCGGAAGAGGAGACGCACATTAGCAACGCGCCGGGTGACCACTTAACCCGCCAAGTCCTGTAAACGCCTGCTTTTATTATTTTTACTGTATTCATCTACGAGTGAAGCGATGGTTTGAAATGCTAAACATTTTTATTTTAACAAATCAAGTGAAAAATAAATGTTTATTATTTTTAAAAGCAATTGTGTTTTTTTCTATCTCTCGATTTGTTAAAATAAAGCCTACTATTATAACTACTTTCTCTTATATGCACCTATTCAACATTAATCTAAATTAAATTCAGAATATATTTTTTTATATCATGTATTAAGTCTGTTTAAATTGTAGGAGGCTAGAATAGAATCCCAACCGTCCATGCGCTTAGTAGCTGCAAGAAGTCTTAGGCATTTCTATATAAAAACAATTTTTTCAACGCCTAGTTGTTTTAGAATTACATCTACAATACAAATTTCCTGGGTTCAATTCCTGGAAAGTTAGCTTTGGCCTCTGGTAATCATTACTTCTCTAACATTTCATCTAGAATTTCTAGAACAACATCTACAGTTCCCATTTGCCGTCTACAATGGCGTCGTCTGCCTACGCGGGTGCCGAGAGTGAAGAAGTTTAGTGCTATCTTGTGGAATAAGAGTAACTAACCTGATGGTTGGCCATGGCTGACAACTGAGGGAAATAATCAATCTTTGGTCAACAGTATATGAAAAACGAAAGAACACAAATTCATGGGGAATTAGCGACACAGGCACAGGAAATGGAGGACACACAGGGAGACACCGTATGAGAGTACAATCAATTTGTCCATTTCCAAAGTTCATCTTGTCCAAAATTTAACTGAATATGCCAAGTTTTAGCTTAATCAAAAAGTGTGAATGCGTTCATCCATACAATTCGACGCCTCCTACGTATAATATCGTAACCTTAGAGTAATGACGCGCCAGGCTAAAGAGAGAGGCCCTTTCGCCGTTTCCCATACAGCGGAAGCGTTGTAAATTTTTGGTTAGCGACAACTTCACTATGCTGGCGGCCATTATTATTTGTTTGACAACAGACGCGTAACGGGTCACTTTCGTCGCTTTGCTAGTAAATAACGTGGATACTTCCTGATTTTTATCATCAAAAACGGCAATGGTGAATTGTATTATGCTTGGTTGTAGCAGTAAGAGTGTTAAAGGAGTCACATTTCACAGGTAATTGATTTCGATAAATAATTCTTTTGATTTACATTGATTTTGGCATAATATACTGTCCTAACATGGGTATTATTTGTATGAAAACTTTCCTTTTATCAACATATTTACATTATTTACCAGTTTTTCTTAATTTAGGTGATCAATTTGTAAATTAAAGTATGTTACTGTTGATAGTGACAGTTGATTACTGTCGATATGCCAAGGCCGCATTAGGCATTTGTAAAACATTGGCATTTGTTTTGCTGCAAACTATAGCCAACTTCGTGTTTGACAATCATAGAATGGTTTTTGACCGTTAGGGCCCCTCTATAGCCTGGCGCGTCATTACTCTAAGATCGTAACCCACAAATCGTCAATATTGAGTTTTTGGTGATTTTCGTCTGTATTTATATATACTATATCTATATCTATATATACTATATCCTAGTATACTATATCTTTAATTCTACCAAAACAAAAAAAAATAATTTGCCAATAATAAGTGTTTTTTTTGGGGCGTAATTTGTCGCATCTACAACCAATGCATATGAACGAAAATATTTTCAAATGCTCCTCCTGTAAAATCGCATTTTGTGGGTTACGATATTATACGTAGGAGGCGTCGAATTGTAGGTCCCAGATTTCTCACTGGAAGCAATTAATTCTTCACACATTTTAAGTATTGATCAGAAGAGTGTCTGTACCTTCGAAAAAGAATTCACTATAGTCCTTAAAATATAGCTTGATTAGAATGACAGTTCGTCACGTTAGAATCTGTATGAATCAGTCTGATATGATTGTATGGGACTTGGTTCAAACAAATACTACCATGAAAATGACGTCTAACGAGTGATTTAGTACATTCATAAACAAAAAACCATTAGTATCTGGAATGCTTCACATATCAAACAATATATATGTATATATTATATAAAATCAGCTTTAAAACCATTTTAAAAATTAAAAATTAAACAGTTTGACAGCTGTCATTCTAATCAAGCTATATTTAACAGACTATAGAAGGGGTGTTTCCATACAAATTTTCTAAAAATATACGCTTCCTAGGGTTAATTTCATAACTTATTATCAAACTCCACCGTCTAAAGACTCCAGCACTTAGGCCGCAGATTGATGACGCAGTGAGTGACGTAGTGGGTAACTAGACACCTCAGACACGGTAGTATTATTTAAGCATGTAATGTCACTTGAAATTCTTGTTCGAAGGTCTGTAGCATCTTATTTTTATATAAATTATGAAAAAAATATGACAATACAAACTGCTTCTGGTAAATATCTAAAACGTGTGACAATAATCATTGCTCTGGCTAAATTTCAAGGGAGAAATTGAGGACTACGTTTGCATTGAGAAATGAAGCGTCTTTTTAGTCTAATATTTAAAAAAAAAAACAGAACTAGTATTATTTTACAGTCAGTAAAAATTTTACCAAATCACCGCAGAGGTCTATGTAAGGTATTGTGAACATCTTAAGAGAAATGGACAAAACTAATTTTGGAAATGGCTGACTCTCGAGTGTTTTATCATCAAAAAATTGGATAGGAATAGTTGCTACACTATTATCGGCTTGTAACCCAAAATTATCTGTGAGTGTAGAAATATAAAGCGAAGAATCACAATACCATTCGTAAATCGAATTATTAATAAACAAGATACAATCATTTTGTAGTTTTTATTCCACATACGATCGGTGACGTCACCGATCGCGTTTCATACAAAATATTTACAAAAATCAAACTTTAAATGATTGTATCTCTGTTAGTAATTATCCGATTTATAATCGGATTGCACCGATGTTCTTGTGATTTTTCGTTATATTTCTCTCCATTCACAGAAAATTTTGGTTTACAAGTCAATTTTTATTTTCCCTACATTTTTTTTTTGTAGGCAACAATTCTGTGGACTGTGGAAACGAATTGTAACATCACAAGGAATGTTACATGACATGGAATGTTACATCACAAGGAATGTTACATCACAAACATCAATGTTACGTCGCAAACATCACATGGAATGTTACATCACAAACATCACATGGAATGTTACGTCACAACATCACATGGAATGTTACACAAACATCATGGAATGTTACGTCACAAACATCACATGGAATGTTACATCACACAATGTTACATCATGGAATGTTACGTCACAAACATCACATGGAATGTTACATCACAAACATCATATGGAATGTTACACAAACATCATATGGAATGTTACGTCACAAACATCACATGGAATGTTACACAAACATCACATGGAATGTTACACAAACATCATATGGAATGTTACATCACAAACATCATGGAATGTTACATCACATGGGTTACGTGTTACATCATATGGAATGTTACATCACATGGAATGTTACGTCACAAACATCATATGGAATGTTACATCATCACAAACATTACACATCACAATGTTACGTCACAAACATCACATGGAATGTTACATCACATTGAACATTGGCACACCAAGTGTGGTGAATCTTGTCACATGAGGGTGATATGATTAGACTCTGGCTTCAGCGCCAGACCAAGGCATCACATATGAAATATTATTTATGAGAAAAAAAACACATGGAAATTAGTATTTTTACTAACCATCATTGGGAATCGAACCCGCGCCCTCATTCATGACAGCCCAACGCGCTACCGCTACTATTAAAAACTGCTAGACTTCAACTGCCATTATTTCAGTTCTTACTAAACTGACTTTAAGAATATTATGTAAATAAAATTTTGTATTAGTTGTGTTTGTCCTGATGAAGAGACGGGTTACGTCTCGAAACCGGTAGACATAGAAAAGTCGGCGAGTGGTTTTATACAAGATTTTATTGACATAATATTATGTCAATAAAATGTAAAATATTTTCTGAATAAACTATGATTTGTTTGCAGGACTGAAAAAGCACAACTTTTTTCAAATTAATATTATGTTGGGACCACAATGTTAATGCTTTAATATTAACCGTTTGAGTGCTAAGGTTTTTCACTCATATATACTTAAAAATGCCAAGGAAATTTTAGTTTTTTTTATTATTTTACCCTTGTCTTGAAAAAATAACTGTTTCTGTTAACTAATAATGTTTTCGGTGTTTCCTTTATAAAAACTTGTACAAGGGAAATAAAATACAAAGAAAATTATGGAATTACTGCACTTTAAACGGTTAATGACTTAAAGAAATTTTTCCTGGAGTCCACAGAATTACTTTCTACCTCTGCGAGTTATTTACGCTAATACTTTTCACACACTCATTGCTGTTTTAATATGCCAGTTGCATTGAAAAAATCTTTTAAATGCGGTAAAAATGAGACAGTCAAAAGCTATTGGTGCTCTGTCGATAAGACTCGTTACAGACAAATAAAACAAAAAATGGGGTTATGTCACACGCATTTCTTATACCCAAAGTTTAAATTACCATATCTCGCTTATTGTTTATCCGATTTACAAACGGATTGCACGGATGGTTATGTTGTTTTTTGTTTTGTTATTAATGCATTCACAGAAAATTTTGGCCTGAAAGGCCATTGTGAAATAATAAGCGCTTTTACAGGTCCCCAATAACCAATGTGGATATACACAGTGGATAAACTCTAGGTACAACCCGAAAACTGGTGAATCTACATCATATTTGGAGTCAATCTTGTAGAATAATTTATTTTTTCCATAGTTTTCTAGAAAATTGATTAAGTTGGTTTTTTTTCAAATTGTTATCAAATATCATAATAATTTATTTAGCCAAATTAATTTAATTCATAAAGAATAACAAATAAAAAGTAGAATAGAAAATAAAAACCGTATTTTAATAATATTTTACGCAATTTACTTAACCTGCAGTACTTATGAAAGCTTTTATGAGAAGAACAAACAGTCTTTATTACACATTGGACTCCAAATATGATGTAGATTCACCAGTTTTCCGGTTGTACCTAGAGTTTTTTTTGTTACATGTATTGGTGTCCCCAGTGCAGGTATTCTTCTCAAGTAAATTGGGATACTAATTATTATGCAGCGCCCTTGCATCTGAGATGATCAATCTTAGAACAAATATTTCACAGAGTGGATTCCAATGACCCGACCACTAAAAATTTGTATAATTTAATAATTCTGTTGCACAAAATAATTTCTTCTTCTTTCTTTGTTAAAGCACCTTTAGTATGCCTGATGTGCATAGGGCACTGAGCATTAGATGATAGTAAAAAATATAGAAGAATTATCACAATTTTGACAACTTTTTTTACAATTATGTGCAGAGGGCACTTAATTGATGAAGGATTATTAGACTTGGATAACATATCAAAGTGTATGCTTGCAGTGTCAGGATTTGAACCTGAGCATGGCGTCATCACGCTTTCACCACGGGACCACAGTCAATTTGATAAAAAAAGGAATATTTCATATGAAATTTTTCTATATTTAAATTACACATATTTTCGTGAGCAGTTTAAGGTATTAAGAATAATAATAGTAAATGAAAAATAATACAAGTTAAAAAAACTCATTTTGTCAATTGTGAAAATTTTTCTTTTATTTTTTATTTCTAATTTTACATTTTTATATAATATATATATATATATGAATTTTTGCGCTACCTTCAATAAGTATAAACATTCCAAACAATTTATATATTCAATAAAATCACAGAGCGTAATATTATTTAACTATTATAACGACGGCGGAAAGGAAAAAGTTACCAAGCGACATAATATGTGCAAAGGAGAATGATACCAAGTGACAATAATATTCTGTCGATAAGTATCATTTTCGTGCGGCTTGCATTCAACAGTATGAAAGCTGTCTGAAGATGCCGCCTGTATCACACCTGTTCTCCTCTATGGCTGCGAATCATGGCACCTAACCAGGGCCCAAAACAGCAGACTTAAGAGTTTTGAGAATAGGTGTCTTAGAAGAATATTAGGTGTGCGGTGGTTTGACTTTTCAAGGAAAACAGCAACCCTTGGTATCTACTGTCATCCGGCGAAGGCGTTTCGGTTGGCTAGGCCCATATACTACGTACGCCTCCCGAGAGCCTTAAGCATGCTTGCCTATTTTACAAGGCATCAGGTTCTCGGCGTCCCGGCTGTCCACTGTTGACGGCAGTTTGCATCAGAGCTGCGGGACGTGGACTCGACTTGGGACCTGGCGGCCGATCGCTTGGCCTGGAGGCAGTTTGTGGGATCCATATGCTCCACATAGGGAGCGGATATGGTATGATGATGATTGCACATACGTCGCTTGGTGACTTTTTCATTTCCGCCGTCAATAAGGTTAACAAATAAAAGAAGAAGAACATTTGATAAGAGTAATATTTTTGAGAGTTACAATTTTTGATCTTGCGTTGGAAATAAACCATTATACATATTTTTTTGTAAATGCAGTTAAAAAAATTAAATTTATCATCAGTGCTATATGTGTGTCATTAGGCCAATATGCGAGATACAAATAATTCAAACATTGGCTATTGGCAGAATAAAAAACACAAGATGACGTCATTGTGTGCTTTCCATACTAGCTCAAATTTTAAACGATTTTATCTTATTTACTGATCAACCGATCGACACACGGATAGCGCCAATGGTTTTGTGGTCTCCTTTTACCGCATTTAAAGAAAATCTGTGAAATGAGCCAATCGTGTGTGAAAAGTCATTGCGTAAATTATAATTTGTATCAAAATATCGGTTCAAAGTCTTTGGACGCTGAAAATATTTATCCATGTAAGTGCGATATGGCGCATAAACTATTAATTATAATGTTCAGAAGTAAAAAAAGTAAAAAGAACCTTTTGCAGTTTGACTTCGTAAGGAATAGTTGCAATTTAAATTTTTGGCAGATTGTTATCAAATATAATTTATTAAGTCAAATTAATACCATCCACAAAGAAAACCAAAAATCAAAAAAAGCATTTTAATAAGAACTTTTGCAAATTTACTTAATCTACAGTCCTTACAAAAGCTTTCATGAGAAGAAAAAAATATTTTTTTAGTACAACACGAAAACTGGGTGAATCTACATCATATTTGGAGTCGAATGAATCAGAGCTTGAAAAAAAATTTTTTTTTTTCTCTCATTAAAGATTTCATTAGTACCGCAGATTAAGTAAAATTGCACAAATTCATATTAAAATGCTGTTTTTTATTTATGGATAGTATCAACTTGACTAAATACATGATATTTGATAACTATTTGAAAAATGTATCTTAAAAAAAATCGAACTTCGAACTCAATTTTCTCAAAAACTATGGGTCAAATCAAAAAAGTTTATTCTACAAAATCGACTCGCAATATTATGTAGATTCACCGGTTTCCCGCTTGTACGTCGATTTTTGTTAAACCGTGTATATTTAGCGACAATTTTGAACGCAATATTTGGATACATAATAAAAGAACAAGTCTTATGAGGTAAATACAATAAATGTACATAACAGGTATAATGAATTATCCATTTAAGGAATATGTTTTTATATCACATGTTATTTTAGCTTAAATTACAAAACTTAAATTGGCTATACGTAATACATATTTGTAAATTAACATAAATAATAAATTCCTAAAATGTCTTCAAAACGAGGCAGGAAATTATACTTGAAAGGATATTAAATGTTTTTTAATTTAATTGGAAGCAGTAAAATCTTATAAACCAAAATTTTCTGTGAATGCAGAAAAATAAAACAAATCATCACAAGAACATCGGTGCAATCCGTTTGTAAATCGGATAATTAATAACAGAGATAATCATTTAATGTTTGATTTTTGCAAAGATTTTGTATATGGATTAAAAACTATAAATGATTGTATCTCGCTTATTAATTATTCGATTTACGAACGGATTGCACTGACAGTTTTGTGATTCTTCGCTTTATTTTTGTTCATTAGCAGAAAAATTTTTGAACTGAAAATTTTGAAAATTTTATATTTTTATTGATTTTCAACTCTGAACATCTGATCATGTCTGACGTCACGCAGTTCGCAGAGAGAGAGAGAGAGAGAGCGCGCGCTTTAGTTAGATTCTGTCTTTTTCTTTCTACCTCAATCGAAGCGCGACAGTGTCGAACTAGTGCCAACAAAATATAATGAAAATATTGATTTCAAAAATTTTTAAAAGGTGACAAAAATAATTATTAAAAAAAAACTTTTAAATGCAGAATGTATCGGATTTCATATTCCTTCTTCTTGACTAAATCTATTGGTTAGTTAATAAGTGAGATACAATAGTTCAAACCTTGATCCTAGTACCTCTCTTATTAATTCACCAATCGATAATTTGTAGCACCAATGGTTTTGTATTTTTCTACAAAATCATAGCAACCAAAAATCTAATGTACTAATAGTTAAAAAAACATATTGCTTGTTGGAATATTTTTCCGTTATAATATGTCAGTTGTGAGTTTCGACTCCCGAGATTAATATTGATTGTGAATTTCGATTTAGAGAGCAATACAGCCGTCCTAACCATAATGTCACAATATAAGATCATACTAAAACCTTAAATCGAGTTTGATTTTATTAATAGTTTAAAAATATATTGCTTAGTTTTAATATTTCTCTGTCACTGGAATTGCAATGTCAAATGCGAGTTTTGACTTTGAGAGTAGTATATGCGTTATTTTTAGATTACTGAAAAAAAAAATCTTTTTTTTTACATTAGTTGCGAGTTCCGACTCTGAGAATATGAATAGATGCGAGTTTGTACTTGGCGTTGCCAAATATTGGCACCGGCGCAAGTGCCGCAGGGGGTGGTAGTCCCTGTCGGGGAGTGCTACCCGATGTCCTGCGAGTTTAGACTGGGGAGTAACGTTAGATGCGATTCAACGCGGCCCACTATTGGTACCGGTACAAGTGCTGCAGGGGGTGGTAGTCTCTGTTGGGGAGGGCTACCTGGTGGCCGGCCATGGCGGCGAGCTGTGCGGGGGAGGGGGGGCACGCCGGGGGGGTTCGGGGGCAGCAGGGGCTGCGCCACGCCGTCGAACCGCGCCCCCGCTTCAAACCCATTCTGGAACCAACCGATAAAGATGTTACACACAAACTGGAGAGTTCTTTGCAATGATGGAAGACATCGATCACTGAGGCATAGTGGTTGGGAAGTTAAGATCATCCCTATACCTATATCTCTTCCAAGCATTTATTTTTACTTTTGACACATGGGCGCCTATAAAGTTCCGTAATTATTGACAGGCAACCATAGACCGAAAAATGCAATACTTCATGTTTTTTTCTTTACGATAGTGAAGCACATGTTCTTTAGCTCCGATATTTATCGATATCGATGTTTATTGAGCCTACTTATGCAACGAGTATTATTTTTTCCATGAAAAAATGTGATTTAAATTAAAACCTATTTGTTTTTTGTTGTTTGTCGCGACACAGAATTTCTCAATTTACATTACGACAATAAAAAAGTCCTATGCATATTTGGGTTTTTCTGTAGCTCCTGCACCCGATGACAAACTCCAATTAAGGAGTTTATCGGGACTGTATTTAAAGTTTCTTTTGTAAAGAAATTATGTATTTTTTGCATCGGTAACGCATTAGGACATGCCTAATCAATATATAATCGAGCTGTCAAAAGTAAAATAAACGCTTGGAATTGGTATAGTATCCGCAGTTTTTATAAAATTGAGATATAAATATTAATTGTTTGTGATACTGCCATTTCAATCTCTTTAATAAAATTATGGTTGCTACTAAATGTTTTCATAAAAAAATTGTGAAAATGAAAAGCAAAGGTAGACTCTCTCACAACACATATTTGTTCTACAATTAATGGCGGTGGTCAAAATCCTGAGGGAAATTAGCGTTAACTGCAGTAGTTGCTGCTAATACACTAGGTAAATTTCTGCTTCTGCTTTCCCTTATCTGCACCCAATGGTGCATAGGGCACTGCATCGGTACACCAAATGCAGTATATCTTGATCAATTTTATTACATGAAGATAGGATGATCAGTCTTAGTATCACCCATGAAATATGAATACATTTATTATGATTCTAGATTCTCACCGGGATCATGATGGTGGGCCGCAGGGGCTGTATGGAGGGCTGCATGGCGGCCGCGGCCGACGCCGGGTAGTAGGGGTAGTACTGCACGGGGTAGCCGATGTAGCCGGGGTAGCCGGCCGCTGCGTACATCGCCGCCGCTGGGCTATACATCTGCAACAGGCGGGGGGCGGAACATTTAAAAAAAATAATTTATTTGGACTTGTACATAGAAGGTTTTTTTTTTTAATGTTTTGCATACAGAACTATATAGCAACCAGGTGTGCGCCACCAGAGAAAATATTAGTCAAAATATCTCTTCGGCTGACTTATTCCTTAATTTTAATTTATTATTATACAGGGTGTAACAAAACTCGATGTACAAGCGGGAAAACAGTGAATCTACGTAACTTTTTTTTAGAGTCGATTTTAAAGAATTTTTTTTTTATTTGACCCTTAGTTTTCGAGAAAATTGAGTACGAAGTTAATTTTTTTTTTTTCGATTTTTTTTTGTAAATTGTTATCAAATATCATGTTTTTACTCAAATTAATACTATCCATTAAAGAAAACAAAATGCCTTTTAAAATTAATTTTACTTAATCTGCCATACTTATGAAAACTTTTGTGAAGAAGAAAAAAAAATTTTTTCATGCTCCGATTAAAAAGTCATATTACACAATCGTCTCCAAATACGATGTAGATTCACCAGTTTTCCGCTTGTACATCGAGTTTTGTTACACCCTGTAGAAAGCCCTGAAGAAGGAGTATCTCCTAAAACGGTTGGCATTTTAAAAAACAAAAGTGTGTTTCATTTCATAACTATGGAAAAACTACAAAGTGAGTGCTACAAGCATTGAGTTAAAAATGCATGTTTTTTTGTCTCTCTTAACGCTAAGTTTGGAAGTTTTACGGGCAACCAACAATTATACATCCCTGATAACATATTTGGAAGAAGTAAATTATAAATGCGGTGTTTACCTGCTGGCCAATATTTAGCGGGGGATGGTGAGCGGCGAGCGCCTGGTCGTAGGACGGCGGCGGCGCGTACAGCTGCCCGGCCGCGGACGCGGGGAACACGCCGTACGGAGAGCCCCCGGGCACTGCAACGAGCGGCACGTTAGAACGCTGTCGGAATCTCGTCGAAAATGTTGAATACAACTTTACTCATAAGAGGATTGGCGGTCACGTGACCGACAGCCGTTCTCCAAACAATAAAATAAGTTGAAGTAATACATCCAACTGTTGCAAAAAATTACTGAAAAATTTTATTTGAAAATAAATCAGATGAGCCTTACCTACACCAATAAAGATTGATTGCCAAAAATGCTTAACAATCTTCTCAACAGATGTCACCAGTGAGAAATTTACTTGTAATGTGATATTATGAACGAGAGTTCAATATACAGGGTGTAACAAAGCTCGATGTACAAGCGGGAAACCAGTGAATTTACATCATATTTGGAGTCGATTTTGTAGATTTTTTTTTTTAATTTGACCCCTAGTTTTTGAGAAAATTCAGTACGAAGTTGATTTTTTTTTCGAAGTTTTTTTGCAAATTGTTATCAAATATCATGTATTTAGTCAAATTTATAAAGAAAACAAAATAAAAAAACGCGTTTTATTAAGAATTTGAGCAATTTTCCTTAATCCCATACTTATGAAAACTTTTGTGAGAATTTTTTTTTTTTTTTAAAGCTCAGATTAAAAATGTGTTGTAATACATCAAGTGGCCACTTAACCCAACCAAATGACAGGTGTAAACGCCCAGATAATCCACATTCGTTTCCAGAGTTTCTCTGTCACTGTTGGGATATCAATAATAATCAAATATTTAATCCTTTTAAATATGAGGAATTTTGCCTCTCCTGGGTACAAACATCCGCAGATCAAATTGTAAAACAAAACAAGGTTAAAAAATATGAAAAATGCTCTTACTGTAGGTGTGGTGCGTGCCTCCGTACTGGGGCGCGGCGGCCGCGTGTTGCGGGGGCGCGGGCAGGAAGGGGCCCTGCGGCTGCGGCGGAGCGCCCGGGAAGGCTCCTAGGGGAGGGGTGACTGAAATATTATCGCCTGTTAGTTGGCCGCAGAACGCAGAGGCAGTGGGGCTACCGAGAGGCAAGGGGGCCACATGTAAGAATTAATGATATTTAGATTATTTAAAAATATTTATTATTATTAGTTATTTTTATTTGTCTTTCTTGATGTGTAGTGTTAGTGCGTTGGGATGCCGTATAAGAAAATGCGGGTTCGTTTCCAACAGGGTCAATATGAAATATTGATTTTAATGTGATTTTCATATTAATAACAATAGTTTGATGATTGTATTTATGTCAGTAAAGCAGATAGAAACCGAGTTTCCAGTTTGTTTTGGTATCTTTTTTTTTCAACTAGTCAATGCATCTTGATATTTGGCTTCAAGTTTTAGAGGCATGGGAGGAGTGAAGCTTTTGAGTTTTAAAAAACCATCCATTTACATTTTATTAAATTTTTAAAATTATGAAAAATGCAAGTAATGCAAATTGTAGTGCGCATATTTTAAAAATTCAAAAAACCTCCACATTCCAAAATTTCGATCCACAAAATTCGGTAAAAAATCCCTAATGAACATTTCTCGATCCCAATATAATAATCTACCCCATGAAATAAAAATAAATAAAGCAATACATAGTAGAGCCCTTAAAGATCTGTATTTAAATATGTTTTTCAATGATAGATATGATGTTTAGGATTAAGATTGAATGTGTTAATTTTGAATCGTCTTTCTTATTTCTTTTTGATTGTGCAATATGTAATTAAAAATGTGAATAATACCGGTCCCAAAATGAGTTTTTATAACTCCTGGGAATATAATACATGTATGTTTTATAAGATTTTTTAAAGAAATAAAAAAAAAAATTAAACTCCTAATTTAATTCAAATGATCTCCGGAAAGAGGACAGACCTCAATTATCACGGAATTTTCACACATTTGGTTAATCCCATATGTGACATTAATGGGAGTAAATTACGGTACCAATTGAGGAAATAGTCGACACATGTGTCATCATGTCATCATTGTATACACACATCAATTGTTATGAAAATTTGTGACTCATAGCGTTTAGAACGCTTGAGTCTAATTTCGGTGATAAAATTAAACGTTTGTTTACAAAAATGGTTGAAATGCACAGATGGTAAGACGAAACGAAAACAAGCTTCTATTTTACTGTAAATATCCTAGTTCTAATAATCCCACAAAAATCACTAAATCACTTAGCACCCTAGCACTAAGTTTTGGAGACCACGCGTAGCTTGCTGAAGGCCCCCGACACTTGGAATCGGCTCTCTTTATATTTAAGACTTAAAACCCAAAAACAATTATATTTCCAAATCTCCAACCCATGCACTTGACTCAAATTTAGAGGCCAATTTACAAAAAACAATGTTATGTTATGTTTTAGAATTCTTAAAGGGCTTAGTAAAGGTCGATCCACACAAATCCGTGACGTCATTTGACGTACCGTACCGTACAGTGACCTTAAGTGTAAAAAAATATCATAAACCAACTGGGGAACACATACTAAAATGTTACCAAATCTACTAACTCAATATTCATAAAACCTCTCTTTTTATGCATTACGAGATGACAAAATAGAGATAAATGATTTCTCCGTAAACAGTGAGTAGAAACGTATACGTATTAAAATTAGAAGTATCTACGACATAACGTTTATTATTATAAATAAGGGAGGTAACGACGTCAATTTTTACACTTTTCAAATATTTGTTTATCAGGTACTTAAAAGAAGGCGTTGAGTTTTATTATTATGAAGTGTCCATTTAGGGTTTGATTCAAACATCTTAAATAACTGTGTTCGAAAAAGGGGAAACGTGTCAATTTTAAACGCAATATTAAAATTTATTTGTAACATTTATATTATTTTTAGACAAGTTAAAAAAAAAAATAGTGGAATAATTTTTAGCAGTGTTTTTATTATAATTTCTCCGTCACATGGGGCCCTCTCTGACTCACTTTCAGAATGGCAAAATTGCAAATAATTTTTTAATAATAATTCATAAAAAATTTAATTTAAGAAATTAGTCAATCGTTAAAATTGTAAAAATATAGTTCTGAAAATGTCCATCAATTTGTACTTAACCAATTTTATTAGTATAAAAAATAGTCAATACTGTTAAACTAAGACTAACCACAATTCTTTTTGTGACATGAATAGGCTACCAAGAACGAAGTAACAGGTTCGATTCCAGGTTAGGTCAAAGTGAAACATTACCTAAATGTGAATTATAAAACCAAAAAATTATTCCATAAAATTGCTAATTTTACAAAAAAATCAAATTATTTGCATATTTCGATAAACTTTTTATAAACGCCATCTGGCAGTACAAAGGTAATTAAACAAATATTTCTAATATTACTTTGGACTGGCACCATAAGACTGATCATTTTACTTTCACATAATAAGATCAGAATACACTGAAATTAACCAATGCCGTGCTCGTTGCGATCATGTGATCAAGACACTGATGATTGGTGTACAGTGCCCTATGCACCATCAGATGCGGATAAGGGAAAGGAAGGATTTGATTTTAATTAAATACAAACAAAAAAAATCATTTGCAATTTTGCCAGTCAGGTAAAATTATTTTTAATCGGGATGAATTTGGGGACAGATTTTAGGGACAGAATTCAATTTGAAAGCAATGAGATTATTGATAGGGGGTTAATTACTCAAGATGGGTATTATTTGAAAATTGGGGTACAGTTTTTACTATAACCAAAATACATGATAATAATTTTGAAAAAGTTAATATGGTTCAATCGAAAGATTCCATTTGTATTTTAAAATAGATTCGACGCCAAAACGAGAGAAAAAACTAGCACTTTTGTTTCATTCGTTTTTCAATCAAAGCGAAAAATTTATTTCGTGCGATTATATACAACTCATAATATTGTCTTCATGTAATAAATTATTAAGAAATGTTGCATGTTTGGTGTACCAATGTAGTGCCCTATGCACCATTGGGTGCGGATAAGGAACACAGTGATATCTTTATACATTTCTGATGCAGTGGTAAACATCTTACACCACTCGGAACAAGGTCCAGAGTTTGGTTCCCAACAATGTCAAAACCAACTGGTACTTGAAGCATAAGACTGATCATCTTGTCGCTTGTACACGGCAAGTGGTGTAGCAATAAAAAGTAAATGATTTATTTATTAATCACCCCAACAGGGCAGGAGGCCCCCAATGAGGCGAAACAAAACACCCAGGCTTAAGAGAAAAATCACCTCCGATGCGTAATATTTTTGGTT
Source organism: Micrasema minimum (assembly GCA_022494985.1). Classification (NCBI taxonomy): domain Eukaryota; kingdom Metazoa; phylum Arthropoda; class Insecta; order Trichoptera; family Brachycentridae; genus Micrasema; species Micrasema minimum. Next base: position 20,494 of record JAGVSP010001577.1, read on the forward strand.
AGATATGCATCACTGCAGTGCCCTATGCACCCCATTCGCCCGGAATAAAGGCTTCCGCCTTGATTTGAAAACGCGTAGCTTATTATACAAACAGTATCTGTCGTGAAACAAAGCTGCCGGTTTCTGTTCAAGATGGCCGACGGTTTTTATAAAAATCCAAACGATCAAATAAAAAAATAAAACACAGTAAAGATATTTAAAAACATTGTGTAATATTATCCTTTAGGTACAGTGAGAGATTACAGAAAAGCTATTCGGGTCAGTGTTAAGACAAGCAATGCTTAGAATTATATAAAATACTTTATTAGAAATTCATCCGATATATTTTCTTCATACTTGGAAAATCAGTTATAATATGTAATATATGTCCACTGATCAAGCTACAATATGTTTTGGTGTTACAAAGCGGTGCCCTATGCACCATTAGGTGTGAGAGCGGAAAATAAGAACAGCAGTAATAGATATTACGCTTTTTTTTTTCTTTAATAATTTTTTCCCATATATATATTTTTTTGTATTATTTTATTGCAATTACAAAAAATATGAACTAATAATTTTCGTACGAATTTATAGTAAATTAATTCGTATCCGATTTTCAAGTGTTAATACGTTACTGCAGTTTGAAAATCGATGTTTTATCTACGTAATTCATAGTTCCAACATACGCTTGACGTAACACAGCCCGTTGGGTTAATTTTCAAGGTTTGTACTGTAGAATAATTACATTCCAAAACGCGACGAAACGTACGCTCAGTCAAAGGTACTCTCATGCAGTTCAAACGTTTTGGAATAAACAATTATCGCAGTATGCAGCTTTCAAAAAAAATAGCACATGTGTTTTGCCAGCAAAATAACAAAAATCTTGATAAAACGTTGATATGATTTTTATATTCTTGAAATTGACATTGACATATAAGTTCTAACCTACAGCGTCTCAAATAAATGTAGGTGCCATGAAATGTATACACATGTCCAGCGGATAAAAGGTGATTTAAAAATATTTTGCAAGAAAACCACTGTGCTATTTGTGTAGATTTGAATAAGTATTTAATATACCAAAAGAAAACAGTCTTCAAATATTATTAAGAACACTTATTATTTGTAGGTAAAGTAATACAAATTAAAACAATACTGGTTTCTCAGATTTCCATAGATAAAAAAATAACTAAAAACGTTTTTACCCTTGGTAAGGTTTGATATTTATTTTATTGATTTTTACTATAGAGAACGTCAAGAGTGCTGAGACTAGAAAAAAAAATAGTGTTTTGGTCCAAGTTAGCGGGGCCTACTAAATTTGAATGCAAAATGAGGTTTTTATTATTTTAACAATTTGAATTTTTTTCCAATTTTCTTAATTATATTAAATTTTAAAATGTTGCTTGAAAGAGAGTAAAGAAATTCACAATCGACATTCTATATATACCCACGAACAGGTTATGCCTTTGTAGGATTTTAGCTTATTTTTAATATGTATTTTGTGTATTTATTATGTATTTTTTGTTAACAATTTTTTTTTCATTAAATAAGAAAATTTAATAAACTGAAAAGACCATTAAATAAAAACTAGCTATCTGCGCTCTTTATTTCCTAATTATTTTTATTTCGCTACTTAGATTTTAATCAAGAGGGTTTACCGTCATCTTTTTTTCATAGAATCCGTATTGACAGCGGAAAGGAAAAAAGTCACTAAACGACATAACACGTGCAAAGGAAAATGTCACCAAGTAGCATGATATTACTATGTCCCTTGGTATCATTTTCCCTTGCGCACATTAAGTTGCTTAGTAACTTTTTCCTTTGTCCTTTCAACTGTCGATATATATATTTTCAAATTTCCCCACAAAATAGTTAATTTTTTTTTTAAAGTTCGTGAATGTCAATAAGTCGGTAATATAATTTTGAAAAACACCAAAATTTGTAATGCTGGGCTCAGGTGAAGCCTTAAACAGATTTTTTTTAAATGTTCACAGCTAAAATTCGAGCATTTAATGTACGGCAAATCTTTTCAAAAATGCACTAAAAATTGTTCAACATGTGACTACTCCCAAAAGATGATAGTAACGGACGACACATTACATAAATGTGTACTATACTTTGTTCTTTTATGCTTTCCGAATTTGATACAGTGTACGGTGATAGCTTACACCAGCTAATGACATGTCGAAGCTTCGTGAATAAAACTCTAGTTTTCTCTCTCCTGATAAAAAATTTCATTTTTTAAAATACTGTGACACCAAACCAAGGGAAAAACGATTTTTAAATAATGTTGAGATTTTACAATTTCATTTCAAATGTTAAAAATCATTTAACAGCATAACTTTAAAGTGATTTGTGTTTGAAATGGTAAAACTTCAACATCTCAGCATGTATTGCACAGAAAATCGATGCGCCATCGTTGAAAATAGATTTTTAGTGAAGAAAAGTAGCATGCATGATTGCACATCGATTCCTGTCTAAATAAATTCAAATTTAGAATTACATTTTTTAATGAATCGGGGTTGCCAATCTTAAAAATGGTAGCCCGTTTCATCGGTTGCCACACTGAAGACAAAAATCTAATTATTTTTTTACTTTAGCGGCAACATTTTTGTTTTTTGAATACAGCTTTAGGGTGCAAGTGGCTAGACTAAAAAAAAGGAAACTTTAAAAAAGGGTGTTAAAATATAAAATTACTAATAGTATAATAATTTTAATGCTACATTTTGAAATTTTTTTGACTCAGGGAACTTTTAGCCAATTGACTATTTATTAAGAAAATTTTTAGCTTTTTTGAAGCGATAATAAGAAAAAATGCTATCAGCGTGAAGCTAAAATAATTTGTGATGAAAATATAGTTTTTGTTGATTGAATGCACAAACTATGCCAAGTTTTTTATATACTACAGAACTTCCAATAAAAAAATTTAAAATGGTAAAATTTATGCAACTCCCTTTTCTAATCTACCATTAATTTTTTTTTAAAATCCTTGAGTGACTTCTGTCTTGAATAAAAAAGTTACTAATTTCGATTAATGTTTTTATTTTTTATAATTCTAGGGATTTTAGGTGAATATTTATAGGAATGTTTATATTTAATTTATCTTGTCTTAAAGTGCGACATTCAATCAAACATAATTACTACAGGGACAAATGAGTCAAATATTATGGGAAAATAATAATATAATTAAAACTTTTTTACTTTAAAAACTTTTCACTGATAATACAATTTAGATAATTTAAAGATATTGATTTTCATTTAGTTTCAATTCAGGAAATAATCAAAAGAAAGACAGTTGAACGGTGGAAGTTAAAAAATAAATTTAACATGCGTTGCTAAAATTATTGACCATGCGTAAAAAGGTCTTTTTACACATGGTTCGTTTAGGTGCAAAAAGTAGAATAAAAATGCCTAAAACAAATAGAAGCACATGCTATTTACGCTGCTAAAGTAAAAAATAAACTGGCACTTAATTATAAAAAATAAAAAATCAGCATTCTCTCCAAAATCTAGCTAATGCTTGTATGTGCATAGGTAATACACGCATGCATCTGGGAAAATTCAGAAGTTCAATTTATATTAATTCATAATGAAAAACACCTTCCCAATAATAGCCTAACACCTTAAAACGGGGCAAAAAATACATTAAAAAAAATTAATGACTAACCCTTAGAGTAATGACGCGCAGGCTATAGAGAGGCCCTTTCGCCGTTTCCCATAGAGCGAAAGCGTTGCAAATTTTTGGTTAGCGATAACTTTACTCTGCTGGCGGGTAATTGACACCAGTAATTGATTTCGACAAATAATTATTTTGATTTACATTGATTTTGGCATATATTGTCGTAACATGGGTATTATTTGTATAAAAACTTTCCTTTTATCAACATATTTACATTATTTACCAGTTTTTCTTAATTTAGGTGATCAACTTGTAAATTAAAGTATGTTTACTGTTGATAGTGACAGTTGATTACTGTCGATATGCCAAGGCCGCATTAGGCATTTGTAAAACATTGGCATTAATTTGTTTTGCTGCAAACTATAGCCAACTTCGTGTTTGACAATCATAGAATGGTTTTTGACCGTTAGGGCCCCTCTATAGCCTGCGCGTCATTACTCTAAGGACTAACCCCTCAATTCGGAGTTCAAATCTTAGTATTTTGTGCGACGTTAGAATTAAATATAACATATAGATTCCATAGACATCGCATATTGTTTAACACGATTAAAACACAGTGACTGGAGAATATGTGATGTCTATGGATTATTTTAAAGAAATTATCTTAGAATATCATTTGAGGATATGGACCATACAATAATTAACATACGAATATTCATTTTAAAATACAAAAAAATATATCCATTGATCGTCAAAATGATGTTCAAAAAACCTAGACTTAGCCTAAATTCAAAATAAATGACAATCCATGATTTTTAAAGACATACCTTTCATAAGGCAATTTTAGACTGCACGGAATTAATTTCATTTGTAGAAATGAAGATGAGCAATATTTTTACAATAACTAAACCATTACTGCTTTAATGACACATTTTTTACAAAAACAAATGTAACAATCCAATAGATAAAATGATTTTGTAAATAAAATGTCAGCCATTACGAATTTTAAAATGGAATATTCCTTAAGTTTTTATAATTGTCCAGTAATGGTTTACAAAGGATTTCCAAACAAAAAATATGTCTTTTTGTCACATTTGTAATCCTGTGACAGGTGATATACACACAAAAATAATTAGAATAATTAGAGATCAGAATTTAAGGCAATTTTTCGGCAAACGAAAACAAAACATCAAAAATGGTTTACAAAAAAAGTTAAAAATTGTACCTTTTAATTTATTATTTTTCCCTATTTGTTTTGAATGACGCCAAATTGCATTTGTATTCTGATCACTAATTACATAATATGTATACGAAGACGTTCCATTAATCTGTATAATGCAAAATGTACTATTTGCAAATGGCTTAAATACAAATAACTTTCAAATTGTGCAAATAAAGCCCGCTATATATGGGACAGTTTACTACACAGTTTTCTGTGCAGTCTGAAAACGGGTCCCGTATAAAGCTAAAACTGCAAAAAACTGTGTGCTAGTGTCAGATTTAAGCTGACATGACAGTCAATGTTTTTTATGTAAACGTTTAAGTAGACATTGGTTTATTGTATGCTTTTTAATACGTAAAAAAACCAATAACATATTTACATTATTAGCTAAATATACAATTTCCTGAGAGCAAACATACGATAATAACTTACAATCGCGTTTCATAAATACACATATTTAGCGTGTCTTTTGACAGAAGTTTGACAGACTGCACAGTTTTCTGAACAAGAAACTGTGTAGTTTTCTGAACAAGAAACTGTCCCATATAAAGCGGGCATTACGTATATTTGCAAAAAGTACATTTTTCAAGACAATTTTTGTAGATGTATTAAAGAATAAACAAATTTAAACGCACGAAAATTTTATATTACTTGATCAAAGATAAATTATTTATGGCATTGAAATATGTTTTTAACCATTTTTAAAGAAAGAAGACGCTTGCTTACAATATTCAATTCATATTTTTTTACGGCAAATTGAATAATTTATAAACGGACTTGCGTATTTATCCCAATAGATCTGATCAAAAATCGCCTTCTTCTGGTGATTTAAGAATATGTTATAATAATTAATTTAAAAAAGACAGCAAATTCCCAGCAACCATCGCACTGTATACTGTAAACGAATTTCAAAATATATTTTAAGTAAAAAATAAACGGTCAATCCATCTATGGATCAAACACACTGTCAAAAAGAAAAATTATTGCGTCAGAAAACATTTCGGTAAATTAACAAATAAATATTTTTGAAAAAAATTACTTGCACCCGTACAACAATGAACCACACAATTCAAAAATAGAATATCACAATACTTTAAATAAATTTAGTCTAATTTCAAATATGACGCTCAATTTTTTTTATTTATTCTTCTAAAATTAGAAGTTTTTACAGAAGAAGTTAAAAAAGGAATATACGGTAGCCCAACGCGTTAACCGCTACACCACGAGACTAACAAATTATTACCATTGTCATAAAAAATAAAAAATAAATAATTGTCGTAAAGATGTTTGTATATTTGATAGCAGGCCATTTGAAGTTATTTTTTATCAGTAGTTTTTCTTTGTGTACTAAAAAAAAAGATCAAGATGCACTGCACTTGGTGTACCAATGCAGTGCCCTATGCACCATTGGGTGCGGATAGGGGGAAAGTAGTAGTAGTTTTTCTTCATAAAAAGAAACATTTGCATACGATATATACACTCTTGTTTCACTTGTGAAGCGTCGCGCCATTTTACTGTATATTGGCAGATATGGATATCAAATACTAGGTGAAATGGAGAATGTTGTAATACATCAAGTGCCCACTTAACCCAGCCAATGACAGGTCATAAGCCCTGTAAACGCCTAATTATCCATAATCCCTTCCAAACTTCTCGTCTCTGTTGAGATGTCAAATTGATATATACACTCAATTATCTCAATCTCGGGGCTACTTTCAAAGTTGGAAATAGCCAGAAAGTAGGAACACATTGTGTGGAGCGAGATTCGAACCCAGGGATTGCAATGCGTAGTCCCCGAATCACTAACCAGTTGGAATAATAATAAAAATATTTCCGAGTTAATAATTCAGTTTTGCCTATAGTAATTTACACTTTAAAGCATGCACATCTCAGAAAGAAACATAATAATTGCAAATATGAATATTTCACAAATAATCGTGTTTCTTTGTAAGATTTTTTTTGTTACAATGTTGACACATTTTAGAATAGTATGCAGTCACCCACTCAAACGAGAAAAAGGCGCCGAGTCAATTTTAAATTAACTTAACGCCTTTTAGGCTATTTTTCACAGAAATCCAAACAGCAATGGCTAAAGTTGAAATCTAATTTGAAAACATTCATTTAAATTTTTTAAAAGATAAATTTGTAGGATCTTTATTTTGCTAGCTGCGAGTCAAATACTTGCTTACTTACTTTCCCTGCACCACCCAATGGTGCATAGGGGCACTGCAGGGATAATTTTTATTACATGAAGGTAAAGATGAGCAATCATACACTTCCGTACACACATGAAATATTAATATGAAAATCGCATGTAAATAAATATTTCATGTTGACCCCCTACGGGAATCGAACCCGCGACCTCATGCACGTTAGCCAAATGTGCTACCACTATGCTACGAGGCGGACAAGTCAAATAGTCGCATCTTAATCATGGTTTTTTTCAGGGGATGTGTTTTAGAGATTTTTAGCCCCACTTTGCTGTATTTATTACAAGTAGGTACTTAATAAAACTTTGATTTCATAATGAAAAATTATTTATATAAAGTCTCAATGAAAAAGCCCCACCCTTCCCCTAGACTGTTTTAAAGACTATTGAGTCTTTCTTCAGTCCAGCCAGCTCTACCGATTTTTTCAAAAAGCTAAATCGCGATTTTAAGATTGTTAGTGTGATAAAAATACGGATGAGTTTACGTTATGTACGCGAACAAATGCTTTCATTGCCCCTACCACAGTCTCAAGTCTAAATAATTACAAGTCGAAGTACGGTTGAAAAAATGAATTAAATATGTTTTCGATAAAAATATTTAGCCATTACTGATTGAATTTTCAAAAACATTTGAAAGTAAAACTAATTGTTAATGGGTATCCTTGCCGTTTTACGTGTTAAATAAAATATTCCATCTTGGAAAATATACAGTAGGTACTTGCATTTAAATTTATACTAGTTCAGCCTCAAGTCTGTCCGATACTTCGTAGTAGATTAATACATCAATAGTAGATTTGTGGTGCGTGGAATAAGCTACCTCAAGATATAGACTAGTAACCATTTACCAGTGCATTAAAAAATAAATCAGACCAATGTAAATGGACATATACACGGGAGTAACAAAACTCATAGTACAACCCGAAAACTGGTGAATCTACATCATATTTGGAGTCGAATGTGTAGTATAACTTTTAAATCTAAGCTTGAAATTTTTTTTTTCTTCTCATAAAAGCTTCCATAAGTACCGCAGATTAAGTAAAATTGCAAAAATTCTTATTAAAATGCGTTTTTTTACATTGTTTTCTTTGTGGATATTATAAAATTTGACAAAATAAATGATTTTCTAACCACCTCAACAGGCCGGGAGGCCCAATTACAGAGGGGAACAACGTCACAAACACCCAGGCTTGAGAAAAATCACTTTTGATTTTTGAGTTCTCACGGGAATCGAACCCGGAACCTCCGTATCGTGAGTCCAGCGTCTTAGCCATTACGCTACGGAGGCCGCCATATTAAAAAAAAAAATTATCTCTTACTCAATTTTATCAAAAACTAAGGGTCAAATCCAAAAATTTTATTCTATAAAATCGACTCCAAATATGACGTAGATTCACTGGTTTCCCGCTTGTACATCGAGTTTCGTTTACATGGTAAATATATCAGCCCACTTTCAAGCACTTGTGCTTGATCACGCCATGTCTTTCTCGGCCTTCCTCGACTTCTACACCCAGGCACACTCGCATCATAGATTATTTTAGCCGTTCTTTCATCATCCATTCGCTCCACACGACCGAACCATCGTAAGAGGCCTTAATTTTGTCGATAATGCTGATCTCAGCCTTTTGTGTCATGATATTTAGAAGCTTTTAAAGTTGTCCAATTCTGAATCTACTTGGCAGTTAAATTTAGCACTATACCAATTCATTTTGTCTGTTTTCTTCTAGTAACGATATACCAAATATACGAATTTTCAAAGAATTATCTCTTAGGCAGTAAACATCTGTGTCTGTGTCTAGATCTGTGTAGGATACAAATATTTACACTACGAGATGTAGCAACAATTGGACCAATCCTTGGTCAACACCCACGTAATGAATCCATTAATATAATATTAAAATATGCAGCCAATATTGTGTAGGCTTAGCAAGCTGGTAATATTTTTAAATAGACCTTAATAGAGACAGATGTGATCTTAAAAGGGATTCTCATCTGTATGCAGACGTATATAAACCTTAAGGTGTACATTCCAATGCCTCAAGGTGGCAAACATTTCAGGGAAGAGATTGGAATGTTCTTTTCTTAATCGTGAATACAGATGTTAGTAAATTATCAGTAGGTACCGAAATTTTAAAAATCCGTGCAATATTTGCACAAATTTCAGCTTGTAAACAATGACGTTTATTTTACATAGATAGGCTATTTTCTTCCATTCCTTGTCATGTGTCCTAGGACTTGTTAGAGGGAAACAGAATTATTAAAATGTATACGATAGTGGAAGATAGATATAGTTGCCTATTTTTCAATGCAAATTACAAATGGAACATAAAAAATTGACAGCTCTCTTTGAAATAGCTTGTCCAGTGTTATATTAACAGGCCTCTGTTTGTAAAAACTATTTTCACAAAAGCATAGTTGGAATTTAAAAATAAATAAATATATAAAGTGGTTTTAATCTGACGAGACATTTGCAACACTTGTATTACTTGAAATCATTTTGAGATACGACACTTTGAAAGAAAAGCATCGCTGTTTTATACAATAGTTTTCTTCTGATGAGATGAAACCTTAGACTGTTTGCAATTTTAACAGAAGACGTTTTTTCTCAATCTTTTTTCTATACTTTAAATTTTCGTTATTGTAAGCCTTCTAAATAAACACCTATAAATTTATAAATAAAAGTTTTAATCATAAGATATTGATCTATGTATAATCCGTACAAAAATATTTTTCAATCTTTCTAGGATATTTTAAAAAATCTCTCGTTACTGTATTTTCGAAGATGGAACGTTTTAAAAATTAGCAGTGAAAAAATAATAAAACGATAAAAAAGGGGAAAGTAGTCACAAATGCATTTTTTTATTGTTTGTTTTTTTCATAAAAAAAGAATATCGACAATGATATAAACACTAATATTAACAAATCTTTAAATCTAGCCACAACTAATTCGACAGTGGCCAATTAGAAATTTTATGTATTTTTTTTTTGTTGTTTTTGTTCCCCCTTTTAAAAAATGATTCTAAAATAATTTTTAAAATCTGTCGAACAAGCAGTTAGCCATACCCCAAAAGTAAATAAATAAATAAATCAAATGAAATAATAATTAATAACAAAATTATCACACCAAGACATTTAGAATTGTTTTTAAAACACTTTTGCTTAAATAAACAATACTCAAAAACTTAACCGCAGCTTGAAAAGCGATATTTAAATGTTTTAATATTTAAGTACCTACCTACTTGGAGATGATAAAAAATTAGTGTGGGTAGGTTTTTTTTTTAAAGTCTGGCAATAAAAACCATTTTTCTATGGATTTAATTCGTGGATAGTGTGAAATTATTTTACAAGCTTTGTGCATTGCAACAAATGTGTTAATTTTACAGTTTTAGCTAGTAAAGTGATAACTGCACTGTGTCATTTATAGTCACACCAACCATTGAATTTATTCCAAACATCGCCTCTATACTGCAAAAATTGTATGACTACATGTTTAGTAGTGCGAAGGAAATATTGAAAATTTTGCGAGCTTAGGTTTTACCATGCTAAAATATGAATTTATTTATCACCCGCTAACTTCGTTTAGGAGCTATGTATCGGGATCTTGAAAAGCAAGCAAAACAATGGCGACATTTTCAGCGAAATTGATTAGTCAATAAATCCACAGTATAGAAATGATTTTGTTATTCTTGGGTGTTTGTTTTTGAGTGTTGCATATTTTTTCATTCAGGTACATAGATACTTAACACATATGTATTAATATGTATAAATATTTATAGGTTTTAATGTAATGATTATAATTAATCAGATATATATAGTATCTCACACTTTCATGTTTATATTGAGACAAATTACGTTGGATATGTATCCCGCGGGCCCAACGCCGCTCTGCCAACACTTCATCGTTTCACCTTGCTGTAAGGAACATAACAGACAGCGTACAAATGGTTAAAATAACACAAAAACATCACCAGAATCAAGATCTTTGCACAAATTTAACCTCAAAACCACTCAATTTTCAGAACATCCGGAAACAATTGAACGCCGGAAAAAATTACCGATTTTTCAAGTTTTCAAAAAAGGAAAAGTTTTGAACACTGGCTGGATGGTTAGTAACGTAACTGACAGCGAATGTTCAAAACTTAACAGCCTTTCAATTTTAAGACCATCCAAATGGATACCATTTATAAATAATTTTATAGTAAAATAGAAAAAATGTAGAGTTTAATCTTCGGTGAGTAATCGCATAACTGTGAAAAAATTATGCATCAAATGTTTTATTTTCAATTAAAAATTAAAAATGTTTTTTCCGTGACTTGTAATAAAAATACATTTACGCAGCGACAAAGAAAATATTCGCGTCTGAAAAGTATTGATTTTAAAATGCGAGATAATTCGCGTGGGCGCGTGTATGTAAAACACACGCTTTCCAAACAAATAATCATCAGGAATTCGGTCTACCGTGCGCGCATCAACAGTGCATCATAATAATTTAGTAATAAATAACCGGGCAAGATTGTATTGTGAAATTGCCGACCGAAAAATGGCATCCATTTTGATTGTATAGGAACAGTTATTGATTTTGCGCGGTAACATTATTATACTTACAAAAAACCCACGGTAATCTGTCAAAACCGGTCATAAAAATCTGTAAAACCGGTGAATTAGTTTGTTTAAAAAACTAAGAAAAAAAATATATGGATAAGAAATTACTAACGTGATCCTTTAATTATTTAAATTTTTCTCAAATACAGTATGACATTTGTCAAAATGTCAAAAGCGCCGTTTTCGTGAGTAAATCACTTCAAGGCGCTTACAAAATTATACTAGACTTAGGTACTACGTTTACGTAATCATAAAATAGCAAAATGATATTTGTACATATAACTAAACGGTAACTTCAGCACTCGGATATGATTTCTTAAACAAGTAAGTAATTTTTAAGTCTCTTCTGAAAAGCACTTCCGTTGGACAGTTTCGAACATCTGAAGGAAGACCATTCCACGCTGCCGGTCCGGCTATCGCGAAGGCCCTCTCTCCAAACTTGGAAGTTTGGCTACGGGCAGGAGGTAGCGCCACCTTCCCTACAGCGGAGGAGGAAGCCGAGCGGAGAGTTAGGCGCCTGTCTGCCAGCTCGTCCGGGGGGCAGAGCTCCTTCAGGTATTCAGGAGCCGTATTGTGCATGGCTTTATAGACTAACCAACACAGCTTATACTCGACTCTTTCTGGAAATCGCAGCCAGTGAAGCTTTCGAAGTAACGGGCTGATGTGGTCAAACTTCGACAAACCAGAGATTAGTCTGGCAGCTGCGTTCAAAATGGATTGCAATCGTTCCATTTTGTACTTAGGTAGGCCGGCATATATCGCATTGCAGTAGTCCACTCGTGATATAACAAAAGCGTTCACCAAGAGACGAGCCGCCTCATTAGGTAAATGCCTTCGTATACACTTGATCTGCCTTAGTTGGTAAAAACATGCGCTGACAGTGCTGCTTATTTGCTTTTCAAGCGAGAGCCCAGTATCAATGTGTACACCTAGAAGCTTAACAGAGGAGATTGTAGCGGTCCAGTTACAAAATTTTTGATTTGGTTCTGTCTTTTTGGTGTAGCAACCCAAAGTTTTTCAGTTTTGGACGGATTGAGTATGAGGCGATTTGACGAGCCATCCATTCTCCTATTTTTTCTATACATTTGGAAATTCAATATTTAAAGCGCCCTTGAGGTATATTTATACAAAAACGGCGCTATATAAATTATCCATAATAATAATAATAATAATAGGGCGGTATGGCCGTCCGCTAGCTCAGTAGGGCGTGGGCGTGAGGTCGGCTCTTCAGGCTTTGTGATGCTTACCAGAACAGTTCTCAATCATAATTATAGGATCCTTGCACAGAGAGATAGTGATAATGGCATAAATAAACATTTACCTTTTTTCGGGCCTCCACAGGAGCGCCCTTTTATTTACATGAATATACAAATATACAAGGAATTAATTAACATATATACCATGAATTAATAAACCGATATACAATGAATTAATAAACAATATTCGCCCTGAGTCCTTGAGAGGACACTACGCTACCTAGCTTGGGGTACGCCTCGGCGCGCGTGGCGCGCGCGGAGCAAGTCTACTGGTAGGCAGTAGGTATCCTAGGCCATGGGCGGCCCTAGAATCTAGGCGGGAACCGGGGAAGTGCCTCAGGACCTCGAGGCAACGGAAACGCCAAGTCCAGGTGGCGCGTCGTGCTGCCAATGAGGAGACCTGATCGGCTACAAGCTCTACCAGTACCGAGCGGAGACCAGGGTGTGGTAGTGCCTCGGAGTGGGAGAGACGTCTTGCCTGGGCGGCGCAAAGCCACCCTTCCACCTGTGTCCAGAATTAAAAATAAAAACCAGATTTAAATGTTTGATATTTTATTTAACTTATAACAAAATTATGTACACAGGAGTTAGGTAATATCAAATAAATATAATGTAAATAATCAGTCAGTCAATACTCTGGTTAAAATGGCTTTTATTAATCTTATTCCTGCGATAGACTACCTGTTACAGCTGTAGTTAGGAGCATACATAATCGAGGAATACGTTTGTATGGGAAAGCGGCCGCGAGTCACGTGGTTGAGTATGCTCTTAAGGCTGTACCTAAAGCTAGTGTTAGGAATTTAGGTGTTTTCATACACTACGGAGGCTGCCATGCGTTTACATGGCTTAAGACCTGTCATCGGCCGAGTTAAATGGCCACTTGACGTATTATAACATCCGGACATCTTTGTCCCTTCCCTATATTGAGATATTAATAAAGATTGATGCAAAACCGTCACGGAGAACATCAAGTATTTGTCTACAATTTGGGCATACACAAAATGTCTTGGCTACATGAAAAAATAACATTCTTATCCTCAAATTAAGCTTATAAATTTTATACATAGACTCTTTTGACTTTTTATCAACAGTTTTTCATACAAAAACTACTGGAATGCTTAGTTACATTTTTAACCTATACACAATAATGGCATAAATGCCACAATTATGGCATAAAAGACAGCAAGATCTTGAGACAAAGTACTTGAAATTGAACACATGTAAAGTCAGAATAATCGGCATGCATGCGTAAGAAGATGTATGAATAGGAAGGCATAGGAAGCGTGCCATTCCATTGTCTCTACGAGGAAATAAGTGTGATACGGACAACGCTTTTCTGGGTTACTATGCCAAGTTTTAAGGTTTTGTATTGATGACGCTTCAGAGCACATTGAAGTGTCCATCTTTATTTATTTATCAGAGAACATACACCTTATACATGAGAAAAACAGTAGATAGTTAGAAAATCAAAAATTGAAGCCAATTACAAGTTCTCTTAAAATTATTAACAGCACAGAAACATTCAAAGAATACCATACAAAAAAGAGAGAAGAAAAACAACATTGAGCAGCTTAAGCGCTACTAACACACTCCGCTGTAACTACAACAACTAAATCTTCCTTCAATACTTCATCAGGCCTACAGACAAGCTAACCATCTGCAACCCCACCGGACCCTCTACTAGTAGGTACCAGGAGCCATTACAGACTAATCGGCAACGGTCCCAGGCAGAGAGAAGTACCAAGGGACCTGATAAAGAGGTTATAATTACAATTGAATATGTCAATATCATCAAAACTGTTATTATAGGTACTCAGCAATCTCCTAAGAACACTATTTTTCAAGTAGTTCCTGGAGGAATGTGGTACATAAAAAAGTGCAGGGTGACGAGTTCTATGAAATTACTCTGTATGAAATTTTTTCTACCATTTGAGGGCTGTCAATTTGATTGTGTAAGATCTTAAAAAGAAAGCTCGTATCAATAATCATGCGTCTACTTTCAAGGCTTTGAATTTTCTGAGCTGATGTATGAGGATGGTCTTGGTATAACCCAGGAAAACATTATATGTATAAATTATACGGGGTCTTTATGTAAAATTTGACATTTTAAGTAGGTTAGTTGAAATTCATATTCTTATCTAAAACACTGCTTGTTTTTAATTTATTTATCATTTTTTAAATGTATTAAGAAAGTTGAGGACGTTTGCAAACAAATATGGCATTGTTACTCAACTTCTCAATCACTTATTTCAATATAATATGCAA
Source organism: Micrasema minimum (assembly GCA_022494985.1). NCBI lineage: Eukaryota > Metazoa > Arthropoda > Insecta > Trichoptera > Brachycentridae > Micrasema > Micrasema minimum. The sequence goes on from JAGVSP010001577.1 coordinate 35,640, forward strand.
TGCATTCAGAGCAAGCTCATTTAATACGTATCGTGCCATTCACGCTGCAAGCAAAACAATTCACAGTATGGAGTGGGCTAGATTACATTCACAATCCTAACCCACTCCTCTAGATGAGTGTTCTGCGAATTCTGATGTCAGTTTTAGATACGTAAGACTCGCATAAATTTAGCAATGTCCATTGTTATATTTGTTACTATAATAGGAACATAGTTCATCACTGGTCTAACAACACATGTACGATCGCGCGGAGTCGCCGTGTGCTATGCTCTCGATACTCCACGGAGCCGTCTCCGTTCTTCCCGTGTCTGTGGCGTGCAGGGTGGAGCAGTCCGCTGGAATATAAGCAAAATTGTTATTATTACAAATTAAAAGAAATTTCTTACATAGTCAAACTACCATACACCAGAACAAGGAAATATTAATATTATTTTTATTGTTATAGGCAGGCAGCTTTTGCTGGTGCGCCTATATCTTGTGTACTGCTTCTTGTCTGCCTTCTGCATCTAAACGGTGAACTAGTTGACCGTAGTGGAGTGGACAACCTGGCAATTTGTTCCAGTCTGAAACCACCCTACTGGGAAGGAAGTTTTTCTTGGGGTTGAGGTGGAATTGGGGACGATATAGCTTTCAGTTGTGGCACCGTAGATTGGTGTTGGGATTCAGCTGATACATCTTGTTCAGGGGGCAGTCGTAGTAATCATTTAGTATCTTGTAAGTTTCAATTAAATCCCCTCTCTTCCGTCGCTCTTCCAATGATGTTTTTTTTTTTTCTATTTCAAAGTAATGCACAATGTATATTGAAATGCTATTTTGCTGTTAAAATTATATTCATCAAAAGAAGAATTAATCACTAAAATAAGTGTCGAAAACTAGGAATCCTACCCTAACGCAGGTGTTGCCAGTTCACTGGTTTTGACTGGGTGAATAGAGTATAGTTAAATTAAATTTAGTACAACTATCATTACTATCAAAGTATACATTACATTATAATATAATACAGTAACAGAATTAATGATGCCTTAAAGTCGGTAATATCTAATAAGTGCTTATCAAAAGAGGCTAAATTGGCAGTGCATAATGGAGTTCAGGTACCAACACTTATGTATGGAAGCGAAGCATGGAGTTGGAAAAATAAGGATGAAAGTAAATTGAATGCAGTTGAAATGCGATCTCTCAGGCGTAAAACTTGTATGATAGGTGCACTAATGTTGAAATTAGAGCAGAATGCAAGGCTGAGATAAGCATTATCGACAAAATTAAGAAAGGTCTTTTACGTTGGTTCGGTCATGTAGAGCGAATGGATGATGAAAGAATGGCTAAAAAAATTTATGATGCGACTGTGCCTGGATGTAGAAGTCGAGGAAGGCCGAGAAAGACATGGCATGATCAAGTAAAACAAGTGCTTGAAAGTGGGCATGTAAAGAAGTCGGAATAATCGACGTGCGTGCATGAGAAGATGTATGAATGTGGAGGAAGCAGAGAAGTATGCCAGGACAGAGTGGTGTGGCTTCTATCCTCTCTGCCTACCCCTTCGGAGAAATGGCGTGATGGTTAGTTAGTTAGTTAGTTATAATACATATTACATATTATGTATAAATACCTGCAGTTGGAGTAAGGATACTATTGTCTAGCTCGTAAGCATCGTAGGACCTAACTGATGACTCCAGCGACTCTCCGCACATCTTCATCAGACCCGTCGCCGTGTTCAGAAACACCTGCTCTATACCCTGTAACACAGTAAAACATTGAATAAGCAAGTTGGGCAAAACTTAAGAAAATTATGCCGGCGATGAGTGAAATTTTAATAACAAAATTAAGAAGTTTATTTCAAACTTTGATTAAAATAAATCACAACTTGTAAGATCTACATTTATAATCATTTATTGGCTTTAAGAATTATTTTAAAAATCAACCCATGTCATGTGTACCATCTTGAGCCAAGAACTGGTATGATCTGGGTAATTTTTATTTTTTTTTTTACATAGACTATGCCCACTTTAGCTAGGGCATCACATAGACATTTTTAAATGATTACACAGTAGGTAGCTATTCATTAACGCCAATATTTAAATCCAGAACTGTTCCCAAATCATAGAATATTTTTGAAAATATGCAATATTGTTCTACTTGTCAGCCAGTGTTAAAATCTAGTGTTTGATTGTTTGTCACTAACAAATTTAATCGATGATTGGCGAGTGCCTGGTCGCGGCTTACCCGCAGGTAATGCACGGAAGCACTGTATACTAATTAATCGATCGACCAACAAACAGTGCTAACTCACCGATACGAAGAGCATCACTGGCTAACAAGTATGCTTCTAATTTCTGATGTTTTTAACACAAATCTAGTGAGATTTTAGGGAACAGTGTCTGGATTTCATCTCTGGCGGTAATGAAGCGCAACCTACTGTGTAATGTTTTCCCAATGTTGTTTACGTGCTCCCCTAATAAGGGTTTCTCAAAGACCGAATTATATTCAAAATTCTTATAAAAGCAATTTTGTTGGTGTTCATAATTTTCTGATCATAAGTTTTAATTGATACCCAGAACCCCCTGGCCAAGTCACAGATAGCCGAGAGTTTTTGAAAATATATAAATAATTTTCATTGAAACCTTAGAGTAATGACGCGCAGGCTATAGAGGGGCCCTAACGGTCAAAAACCATTCTATGATTGTCAAACACGAAGTTGGCTATAGTTTGCAGCAAAACAAATGCCAATGTTTTACAAATGATTTATTAATTGGCATTGCTTGCGGGCATATCGACAGTAATCAACTGTCACTATCAACAGTAAACATACTTTAATTTACAAATTGATCACCTAAATTAAGAAAAACTGGTAAATAATAAATATGTTGATAAAAGGAAGTTTTTATACAAATAATACCATGTTAGGACAATATATGCCAAAATCAATGTAAATCAAAATAATTATTTATCGAAATCAATTACCTGTGAAACGTGACGCCTTTAACCCTTTGACACTCTTACTGCTACAACCAAGCATACTACAATTAACCATTGCCGTTTTGATGATTAAAATCAGGAAGTATCCACGTTATTTACTAGCAAAGCGACGAAAGTGACCGTTACGCGTCTGTTGTCAAACAAATAATAATGGCCGCCAGCAGAGTGAAGTTGTCGCTAAACCAAAAATTTGCAACGCTTCCGCTCTATGGGAAACGGCGAAAGGGCCTCTCTATAGCCTGCGCGTCATTACTCTAAGGATGGAACAGTGTCTACTACAGCGGCTACCTGATCCTGAAGGGCGGAGGCCTCGTAGTACTGCGCCCCGATGGAGTGCGCATACTGCTGCCCGTCCAGCGCCGACACCTGCCGGTCATCCTCCAGGTCCACCTTGTTACCGACCACCGAGAGCACCATGGCTTCTCTCACATTACTGGAAAACAGACACATTCATTATTTATTTGTTTACTTTATTCCCTAATAAAGCATACAGCTTATAAATGAGAAAAAAAAGCACACAGTTAGGAAATCAAAAATTGAAGCGCTTGGCGGCGCTGTTGTAGATGTAGACCAATGTAGATATAGAGACCTGCGGTGCAATTCTACTAAGGTTTAAAACATTTCACCGATTCCCTTAACTGTCACTGTCAAAAATCGGAATCGGAATTTTGGCTTCAAAGTAGAGTAGAATCTTGGTAGAATCTCTCAAGGTCTATGCATTTCACAAGACATAAAAGATCAACATTTTTGGAGAAGCAAATTCGTCGAATGAGTAAGGTTAGAGATAAACGATTTGACAGCGATTTGACAGTTTGGCGAGAAATGGGCGTCTAGTGACGTTTGGGTTTACGACTGGAATCGCAGGGCTGTCTAATACTATTAAGTACGATTGTGTTGTGTGTTGATTTTGAATTTAAATAAAAAATGGGTTTTAAAAATAAAAAAAAAATAATTAAAACTGTGAATTGCGTTCCTCGGCACGGGGTCCCCCAGTGAGGAATGCATTTAAGATGAAAGTGTAAAGCAAAACTGAAAATAAACTAAATAAATAAATAAATAAATACGGTAGTTGGACTTGAATGAGTAAAAACTGAGTTAAAAAATAATACAATAAGGTGTGGGTTTAAGTTTATATCATTGTATTCTAATGAGCCCACATTTTTCTTCTTTTTGTATCGCTAGGAAAACGATACACTGTTGTTGTTACATAATGAAGGCATTGTTGAGTTAAAAAATGTGAAAATTTACTAAAATAATCGCTTCGAACTTACAGAAATTGATTTAAACATAGTTTTGACAGGTCTACATTTACAGTAGCGCCAACCAGGTGTCGATTTTGTGAACTACTCGAATTATCCTGCCATTGCAAGTTCTCCTAAATTATCAACTACATAAACAGTCAAAGAATCGCAATACAATCATAAGTTGAAAAGCTTATAAAAGAGAAGAAAAAAATAACAGACATCCACCCGAGCATCCGCGGTCAGAGTCTCAATGGAGGGACATGGAAGAGAAGGGATCGATTGAGGAGGGTTTAAGGAAAAGGCGGGGGAGGGGGACAGAATGCATGTATGCATCTCACACTATTGTGGCGGAAGAAATGATGTCACGCGGGCGATGCGAAACGAATGGACTGGAGCCGAGCGGCACCCGAACGCTCGGACAACATCGAGTTTTATTTTTGGCCTTCTGTGTGACAAGACGTCGTTTTTCGGTCAGCATTCTTGCCGCCAAATTGTTTGCAAAACTAGATTCACTTTTTTTTCCATCATTCATTTTTTAATCTAAAAGTTTAATTAGTTAAGTTCATTGTATTAGGTTCTAAATTCTGTGTAATAAATGTGTACTGTTAAACTGTAAGTACCTTTCATTTCTCTCTCTGTTGCTCGATCACAGATCAGTACCGATTCGGTAATAAGCGACGTGAAAACGATTTCTTACCCATGGATGTTTAACGTTTTCGCGATCACAGTGGAACACGCGTTAAAAGTTATCGATCGGGATTACTAAACGAGCGCATACTAGTCGCGAGCCGTTTCCCGAGATATATCTTATTCGCACAAATCTTCATTCAATCTTTATTATAATTTAGTCGGTTTTCGGCAAGCCAAATATTGAGAAAAGCAGTCGAAATAATAAAAAATCAGCCAAGCGCGATGATTTGACGTTTGACGTAAGGCCGCGTTATAGCTTGCATCGGCCCCGCTCGGCTCAGATCGGCTATGTTCAGCTATCGATACCACGGTATCAAACGAATGTCAATAGCACGTGAATAGCACGCTTTTAACTACGTCGATAGTTATCTGTGCTTGAGCTACTGGGCACCCACATAAAACCATAACCACCAGGGTAACAAATCACGGTGGTCCACACTATCATCTTACCTTTGCAGTTCCTTTACCCACGCCTTGATGGCCTGGAAGCTCTGCAGGCTGGTAATATCGAACACGAGGAGGGCCGCGTTGGCGTTCCGGTAGTACATGGGGGCCATGGAGCGGAACCTCTCTTGTCCCGCTGTGTCCCATACCTGAATACATACATCAATATATTTATTTATTTATTATTTATAAACGCCGTTATGGCTTTTACATGTTTTTTTTTAAAAGAAATATAATATACATATTTATACAAAAATAAAAATCACTGTGAAGCAATTATTAATTATTTTTTTTCATTTAAAAAAAGAAAAGAAAATATCACTTTAAATACATAAAAAAAAAGAGAATACATGTTAGATAGGCAAATCATTAATTTTTTAACACACAAGACTTGATTGTCGTCGCTATACTGATTTACAAGCCGTTGTATACGGGAAACTGGCGAATTCATGGAATAATTTGTGCTATGATGACGACTTTGAAACAAAAAATTAAGTCTAGTTGGTCTATGTGGAATACGAAAATTTATATAACTTAACAGTTCAGAGCAATCTATTTTATTATTTAAAAGTTTGAAAATAAGCAAAAGGTTGCTCGATCACAGATCACTATCGACTCGGTAATAAGCGACATGATAACGATTTCTTACCTATGGATGTTTAACGTTTTCGCGATCACAATGAAACACGCGTTAAAAGTTATCGATCGGGATTATTAAACGAGCGCTTCTAGTCGCGAGCCATTTCCCGAGATATATCTTATTCGCACATATCTTCATTCAATCTTCTCGAGTGCCGTATTGCATTTAGCCGGTTTTCGGCAAGCCAAATATTGAGAAAAGCAGTCGACATAATAAACAATCCGACAAGCGCGTTTGACGTTCAGCCGCGATATCGCGTGCCGAGCATCTCCGAACGTTGCTTCGGCAATGCTCGGCTCGGCGAACGTGGTAAGAACGTATGCTCATTGTGATCGGTCAAATCGTTAGCGTTAGCACGTGGTTAGCACGTTTTTAACTACGTCGATAGTTATCTGTGATTGAGCAACAGATGCTTGTTTGTTTCGTCTTATTTTTGACGTGATAACGTCTAATAAATCGATGAACGCCGGCTGCACACACGAAAAAGCATGACTCATTGTTCGTTCCGCCTGAGCCGAGTGTGCAAGCGAGAGCGCGGAACAAGCGATAGAGAGGCACGATTGGCCTAAGCGTTCGGTTTGTGACGCATCTATCTCTCTCTTCCACTCCATCGGCCGATGCGTCCGAGCAGAAGGGAGACAGCAGCAGAACACAGAAAAAAAAAACAAAAAAAATAACGATTTATGGAAAAAAATGTAATTTTCAATTTTGTATTATACAAAATAATGATAATTCAGTAATAATTCAATTAAATTCATAAAAGTATGCTATTTTTTATTATTATTGCTAGTTTTAATATGACGTTATCACGTAAAATTATCGTCCGTAAACCGACTTTACAGACAACCAAAAGTTTTTTGTATAATCCTATTAGACCCTAAGTTGTATAGCGCCCTTGAGATGATATTTCATAAAAACGGCGCTACATAAATTAGCTTAATTTATTATTATTATGTAATGGGGCGTTGGGTCCGAGGAGAATATAAAAATAAATAAATCAATACCTGTAATTTGACCCTAGCATCTCCGACATTAACTTTGCATGTGAAGAACGATGCTCCAATAGTTGGTGATATGTGAGTTGAGAACATTTTGCCTACATAACGAACCACCATGCTAGTTTTCCCAACACCTAAAACAAAAAGTTACTTATTTTTCAGTTTCATTAAAACATTAGTTTGTATTTCCACGAGTGACTCATTCTGGGACATTACATTTTAATCCCAACTACACCAGCACAAAGTAAAAAGGACAGAATGGATTTTACAATAACGAATTTTATGCATTTATTTTTTGACACAATTTTTTTTATTTTACATAAACAAAAAGCAGTAGACAATTTCCCGACACCTAAAACATTAGTTTAATTCACTAAAACTCAGTTCGTAGATCGGATTGATGGGACATTACAATTTTAATCCCACACTACATCCCAACTAGCACAGCACAAAGAAAAAGGACAGAAAATTTATACTTAAGTATTTTATTTATTTATTGATACAATTGAAGTTTATTTTACATAGATAAAATGAAATAGACAACAGAAGGAAAGGATAGGAAAGGGGAAGCGCGACTTCCAGCGGATATATTAGGAACGAAATAAACAGACAGGTGGAATTAGCTTTTTTATCAAATTTAATAAGAGAGTGATTTTTGAACTGTATGTCGTTTAGGCAAAATTGGTTCTTCGTCAACGATATGTCAAAAAATATATATAAAATACCTGACTATTATCAATCATGGCCATCTTTAGAAATGTTTTGATAACACGTGTAGCACATATTTTTATCAACCAAAAATTAGTAATGATATTAATGAATCGAGTTATTTACTTGCAAATTAGGCTATGTAATCGTTGTGACAAACACTAATTAGTATAGTTCGATACGTACAAAGAAATTTCATTATCTATTTAGATCCTCACAATTTTAATGGTATGCAAAATATCATTGTAATAAAAATATATAGCAATTATATTTTCTTTTGGTGAATTGAGTGAAAGTGTGAGGAATGGGGGCTTCAAACAATTGCTAAATAATCAGCGAAGCATATGCGGTTTAACGGTGTCAAATTACAATCAAAACAGCGATTGTGGTGGAAATCTCACCTTGCGACCCCAAAACCACGACTTTTCCTTCCAAAATCCTCATTATGCACGGTAATAATTAAATCATTCGTTTGGTTACCGCAAATAATAACAGTTTTTTTTTTATAAACAGGACACCGCGGAAATAAATCAATTTTCAATTGGCAAAACACGCGATAGAGCGAAACGACGTAATGTCAAATGTCAAATTGACTTGTTTTCTCTGTTCCGTGTTTACATTTTTATCAAAACATCGATAAGGGTGCTTCTACACTCTCTCTAAACATACACGAGAATCCACGAAAACGAATATGAGGATGCCTTCGTCGCGTTCACATCTCGTTTCTTTATTCGGATATTTCTCGCCTGTTCTTCTTGGTAGGCTCTCGTACATTCTCAACAAGAATCTAGAGGTACCCTGAAATATGATTTAATATTGTCATTGTAAAAAATATATTTATACATCTCTAAAGTGTGACGTGTGAAAGCAACGATATGATAATTTAATTTGGTTGTTTTTAGCTAACTACCCATCACGCTATTTCCTCGAAGGGGCATATAGGAAAAAACGCAACACCACTCTGTCCTGGGTCACGGCACACCTCCACAGTCATACACCGATTATTCCGATTTTTCGCATGACCACTTTTAGGCATTTGTTGTACTCGATCATGCCATGGGTTTGTCAGCCTTTCTCGACTTCTACATCCAGACACACTTGCATCGTAAATCCTCTTAAACGTCCTTTCATCATTCATTCGCTCCACATGACCGAACCATTGTAAAAAACCTTTATTTTGCCGATATTGCTTATCTCAGTCTTGCATATTCTGCTTTAATTTTGACATCAGTGCATACATAGTTTTACCACACATTCGCCCGAGAGATTGCATTTCAACAGCATTTAACCTATTTTTGTCCTCCAACTCCATGCTTCGCTTCCATACCGTGTTATGCTAAATATCCTGCAGGATCAACCCTACAAAATTTGTAGGGTTTATTTTTTTAATAATGAGTTATTCATGTGCCTAATGGGACCGGTATTACATACATTTTTTAATTACATATTGCACAATCAAACACAAATAAGAAAGACGATACAAAATTAACACATTCAATCTTAATCCTATACATCATAACTATCATTGAAAAACATATTTAAATACAAATCTTTAAGGGCTCTACTATGTATTGATTTTCATTTCATGGGGTAGATTATTATATTGGGATCGAGAAATGTTCATTAGGATTTTTTACCGAATTTTGTGGATCGAAATTTGGAAATGTGGAGGTTTTTTTGAATAACGTGTATTGTGACCATGAAGCTCAGAGTTTAAATTGTGTTTCAAACGTAATGTGCTGAATGATTCAATATGGTAAGTATTGGTATTTGTGATTTCATGTAATGGTATTACTTTGAATGGAAGTATTTTCTGTCTGGCGATATATTTCTTTTACATGTGTACATCCCAGGGTATCCTAAAAATATTTCTCAGAGCCCTGTTCTGGAGAACTTGAATTTCGGATACACTGTTTCTTGGTAGCAAAAACCCATATACATGACAAATATACAATCGAGAATGTATCATATGCGTATAGTAAATAGAAAGCAAAATATTTCTATTGAAGTAAACCCCTGAAAACTAAAACAGGTCTTCGGCGTCCCCGGATTGATCACTGTTGACGGTTCGTAGGCAGTTTGCGTCGAGAGCTGCGGGACTGTAACTTGAGGTTCGGACGTATGCGCGGGATGCTGGCGGCCGACCGCTTGGCCTAATTAGACAGTTTGTGGATTCCATATGCGCACATAGGGAACTAGTTATTGGTTAATGAAAATGAAAAAAAAAGAAAAACCCCTGAGTCTGTCTTGTACTCCAAGCCAGGGGCTATCTTTGCTTTGGACATGATTTAATGGCTAACTCCATGGATTACAAACATTAAAAATAGTTAACCCTCGTAAATAAAATAATAAATCTTAATAGCGTAGTCTTTTTTTCAGTCTTTATTAAAAATAGAATTGCCATGATATATAAATATAATTAATAGACCCGATAAGCAACAATTTTTTTCATTTTTGTCATCGGGGAGCTATAAGTACAATAATTAAACATTAACCACGTGCTTCAAATAAATAAAAAGTAAACAACAGGAATCAAACAGTTAACAAGAAGAAAGTTAAAAAAAGAACAGTTAAGACTGAAAAACACCTCAAAAAATAAAAAGTTAAAAATACAAATAATAAATAATATTTTAGAAAAATTAAAGAAAACCATATATGTATAGGTTTGGTCAAAAAAGAGATGTGGATAAAAAAAAAGATTTAAACAAATACTAGCACTTTTGATTTTGGACTTATAATAATGATCAATCATTTAAAAAATGTTTCGCTTTAAAACCTTATTGGTAATCGAACCCGAGTACGCGGACACGAATGGCGCGGCAGGGACCACAAGTACGCAGTAAGCTAACGCGATAACTATTATACCACAAAGCAAAGATTTTTCTACATTCGTATAATGATTATTAATTTGATTTAATCTCTATAATTTGATCTAATTTTCAAAATGGCGTCTTTTTAGCACCCCTTAATGGCAACTTGCCTCCACTTGGCAACACTTAACCCACTTAGTTTCCCCGCCTGCCGCTAGATGCCACCGGCCGCGGATTTAGCGAAGACAACAACCATAACTGCGCACTTACAAAGCCAGCTTCAACTCGTTTAGGAAAATTGCTATTTCTTACACCCAAGCCCAAACAGAAAGCCAAATATTTTTGGCAAACTAGATTACAAATTACATTAAATACACAATTTACATAAGTGTAGTGAATCTTGGTAATTTGTTACCATAAGGCAAGGTGATCAGTCGTACGCTATCCATATGAAATACGCGTCACATATGAAATACAATTTCAATAAAAACAAATATTCGCTGGGTGTTTGGGCATTCTGCAATCAATAGGTGCGCGCGCACTATTGCACTCTATGTCGCTACGCATTTTTTAAAAGTAGGTAAGTTTATTTTGTCAAAAACATTTTACTAAAACTGTAAAAACTTTTGTCACCTGGCAACTAATTAGGTAGATTAATAATACAAATAATATTACAAGAATAATCTTTTGCATGATTCCTCCACACGAAAGAGTTTCCGGAATAGATCAGTCAATATAAATATGTTTTGTGGGAGTAGGTTGCATTAATTGCACTTCGGGAGATATTATCTCCGATTTCTAATTAATATTTAGCCAACAAATCATTAAATTTTAAGGGTGAACGAAAAATGGAAAACTGGTGATTTTGTACATAATAAGTAGGTACCTAATGATAATCCCTGAAAAAATAAAACAAACATACTTAGAGTAAAAAATGAATGTTTCATATCTCCCAAAGTGCGATTTTCTAAGTCTTGTTTTATAATATTGTAGGTAAGAAAGGTGTCCTTGGTTATAGCGTAAAATAGAAAATTTTGGTATTTCTCAGGATCATGAAAAGTTGAAATGCGATCTCTCAGGCGAATGTGTGGTAAGACTAAGTATGATAGGTTACGATGGTTCGGTCATGTAGAGCGAATTGGATGATGAAAGAACGGCTAAAAAAAATATATGATGCGACTGTGCCTGGATGTAGAAATCGAGGAAGGCCGAGAAAGACATGGCATGATCAAGTAAAACAAGTGCTTGAAAGTGGGCATGTAAGAAGTCGGAATAATCGACGTGCGTGCATGAGAAGATGTATGGAATGTGGAGGAAGCAAGAGAAGTGTGCCAGGACAGAGTGGTGTGGCGTGGCTATCCTCTCTGCCTACCCCTTCGGGGAAATGGCGTGTTGGTTAGTTAGTTAGTTTCTCAGGATCCAACTCCCATAAAAATACGAAATCATGAAAAATGCTTAGTAAAATGGCAACACCATTATTAATCAAATCAATTTACTAAAATGTAATATAATTTAATGGTGCATAGGGCGTTATACATCAAGAGCAGTGAATATCTTTTTACATTTATTTGTTATTGTACCAACATTACCTAAGGCAAGATGATAAGTGCCTGTCCAAGGTATCACAAATGAAATTACTATTTATCAAAAAATAAATATATTTCCATTCCGCTCGCTTCCACTTTGGCAAAATAGTTCCCGGGCGGTCGGTAGAGGGCGCCAGCTCTCTTCGCATGGCAGTCCGAGACCCTTTTAGCGTGATGAGGTCTCAAAAGCACAAACTGCTATGTGTTATATATTATTATATGATTATAGCGTACAGCAGTAACACTTCATGGACCGGACATACCAGTAGCTAACCATCGCGCCATTTGCCGGAAGGGGGCGGCAGAGAGGATGGAGTGCCACACCACTCTGTCCTAGCACACGTCCCTCTCTTCCTACACATTCATACGTGGATTATTCAGACTTTTCACATGACTACTCTCAAGAACTTGTGGTACCTACCTACATTATCATGTCATGTCTTCGTCGGCCTACATTATATCTTCTTTTAGCCGTTCTTTCATCACTCAGTCTACCTTTAGTAAAATACTAATGTAATACAGCAAAGTTTCTGAGCCATAAATTTTGGATACCACAACAATAACGTATTGCAGTTATATCAAGAATATCGTATTGCAGTTACCTTATTCAAGCAGGAATCATGAGGTTTTTATTTGGAATGGTAACAAGAATAGAACCTCTTGCTGGAATATTCGTAAGAGATTTTTTTTCTTACACTATACACCGTTTCCCACGATGAGACCGCGAAACTCCAGAGGGTGATTATTCATGATATTCTGAGAAAAAAATCTTAATAAAGTTTTTCAAAAAACTCAATTCTAATTTCTTAAAAAAATATTAAAATATGAATAAAAATTCACGCGTGTAATACCGTCCATTTTTGAACTGGCTAACACCACGTGACCTGCACCAATTTCAGATATGAAATTCGAATTTTGAATGTCCGCACAAGGCAAGGCGTTCGGTGACCAGAGAGGACCCCCACTCCTCCCCGCCCACCCACCCCGCCACTTTCGCTTTCGCTTTTCGCTTTTCACAGTCGCTTTTTATTAATACTTTTTTTAAATTAATTATTAAAAATGCCCGGATCAAAAAACTTTAAAAGGATTTTTTTCTCAGAATACCATGAACAATCACCCTCCGGAGTTTCGCGGTCTCATCGTGGGACACGGTGTATATACGAAATTAAGATATTTGAAGTCAGTGAGTGTATACATATTAAAACATTAAAAGCATATTTTTGATCAGTTATAAATATTTCGATTAAAAAAAAATCATAGCTAAATAAAAATGTACAAACAAACAAACACGACCAAACCATCGTAAAAGCTGGAATTGACAGCCTTGCTGCCTTCACACTTACGAACCATTCAGAGCCCTAGTCAATTTCGATCTCAATTGAAAACGCATATTTTTAAAATCTCACACACAAATTCCCAGAATGCATAATTGCCCTAGTCTGCTCAAGTTACAGGTAATATAGCCTACCGCTTGGAGCTCAAGTTAGACAGTCCTATATTTGATTGGAAAGCGCCCTTGAAGTGATTTTATGTAAACAAAAATAGCTCTATATAAGTTAGCCGATTGTAATTATTATCAATAATTGGCAAACCGCTAGGAGCTTAAGTTAGACAGTCCTATATTTGATTGGAAAGCGCCCTTGGAGTGATTTTATGTTCACAAAAATAGCTCTATATAAGTTAGCCGATTGTATTTATTATCAATAATTGGCAAACTGGCAGCCGATCGCTTTGCTTGTAGGCAGTTGAAGATGACTTTAATTAATTAATAAAATAATTAAATGTGTAGGTAGATGTGTCCTGCTCCGGAAGTGTTAAGTATTTTGTATTACTAATATGTCCAGTTTGTCCATCTTAGCGTTAATCCGCGCAATTCCCATTATTTCCTTTTCAAATTTCGAACGCTCAGTGTTGCCAAACGGCGCGGAACATTTCGCCTAAGTGGCCGACTATAGTCGGACAGATGTATCTGTGCCACAGAAAAATTGCCTTAAAACTGACGTCACAAATGGCACTTTTTATTTCAGATTGAAAAATTAGGCTATTTGCATTTCAAAAAACCTATTACATATACAGGGAGATACGGCCTAAGTATATGGTGCTTGTGAACACTTTTACCAGAAGCTGGTAGATCCCCAACCAATCAGAGCTCTATTCCAAGAGTTCTGATGGTTGTATCCTTGTATCAAGTATTGTCACAACGGTTGCTATAGGGACATTGCATTGTGTCCTTAAGGGGCTACTAGGTCAACCCTTTGTTAATTGTAAAATGTAGTAAGCGCCCGGATGAGCGCTCGTTAAAACACGACCAAAATCCGATCAAACGTCGCGCCGTTTGGTTTCATTATTATTTGCATCGCGTAGGTATACAAAAAATACACGATAATCTTTAAAATGTAGGCGCCCGGATGAGCGCTCGTTAAAACACGGAATTTAATATAATCAAAAATCTACTGATGTTTTACAAATTTTAATCAGATAATGCACTAGATATATACGTATTCTTTAATACATTTTTTAAAAAAATCTAATATGTACTGTTTTTGTGTTATGCACCAAATGTTATTAAAAACGGGGGGGTTTCTTTAAATTAATTGTGATTCAACAAAATATTTTAAATAAAAATTTAGTCCGATAATTCACTAGCAAAAGAATGAATAATTACGTTTAATTTTTTTATTTAATGAACCATGAAGTACAAGGGAATTTTGCCCTGACGTACATGAATGTATGGGGGACCCCGTAAGGGGCCTTAAGGCTATTCTCCACACTTCTATATTATTTGGTTATTTTTATTTATTTATTTTATTGTTTGTACGCCCATAAGGCTTTAGGCCCATGGGCATTTTATATATTTACCTTTATTTCAAGCTCATCCAGTGAAGCATTGGGAAGTGCATTTGGTATTGGTAAATACACCAAGTGCAGTGTATGTGTCTTGATATTTTTACAAGCTTCGCTTGGTAGCTGCTGCAAAAGTAGTACAAAATAATAAGAAATTCAATTTAAGAACGTCTTGTGAAGTGGATATGCGATTGTATAATTCATGTTTTTATTACAATTTGACATCTCAACAGAGACGAGAAGTTTGGAAGGGAATATGGATATCTAGGCGATTACAGGGCTTATGACCTGTCATTGGCTGGGTTAAGTGGCCACTTGATGTATTACAACATTCCCCATTTCACCTAGTATTTAATATCCATATCTGCCAAGTCTACAAGTATTTGGACACACTCAAAATGTTGTTCTTGTTTTTATTATTTGAAAATGTTTACAATCTGTCGCTTATCGGAATTTTCATTATATTTATATTGACGTTCCCGTAAATTTTGTAATCTTTTCGTTGTTAAGTAATAAGTTAATATTTAAAAAATAAAAAAATATTATTCATGCGCAGATAAATTTACCGAGCTGTAGTTAGACAAATAACAAGCAAAATGGCGTCTTGGCACGGTCAGTAGTTTAGATTTGTTGGTCGATTCCCGCCGAAATTTGAGTCGGCCATTTTTCCGCCTGTCCGCCAAAGGATGAGTTATTACGGGCGAACTACTTCGGCGATTACGCCCCGAATTTTGGCCGATTTTCTCAATACTTAGCGCTGTTTTCCATCAAACGGAATCACTAATAGAATGGAGTTCTTCCAGATAACATGAATATTCTTAAAAACGTTATAAATATTTAAAGTATATTTTTTACAATTCCAACGATATAAAACACAATACTCAAAAAATTTAGTTTTTATTAATAAATTTATGTTTTGAAAACACGAAAATACGAATGATTTTTAACGCCCGTTATTGGCTAATGACGTCATACCCGTCCACCGTGAAAGGCGTGAAATTCATTCCATAGTAAGCGCCTATATTGCGGTGACGTCACACCGCATGCGCGCCAAATGGAGGATTTTGCAAGCGATTTGAAAAAGCGCTATTTCAAACCGCGCTAGAATATTCATATGACATCGTAAAAAAAAAAAAAAAATTCCCTAGATATTGTAATTTTTCAATCAATTTTTTGATGTAAAAAATAAAAAATCGGAAAGAACCCCATTATAGAAACTCTTTTTTCCGCATGTCATCCGATTGTTGAATTTCTATTAAAAAATAAATAAGTAATAAGAACGGATCAGTGGTAGCGTCGCGGTCTAGCCAAAATAAGTAAGTAGGTACCTACTTCATCTATGCGTTTTGTATTTTATGGTTATGCCAATATATAATACCCACTATTTTGTAACATAAATGCTGCAATTTCATAATGTACTTACCTACCTACCACGAGCTGTCAGAGCTGCTCACGCTTCAATTTTTCAGCTTTTGTCAACGCCGCCGGTTTTTTATACTTATCCCGTTATAATTATCGTCCAATTGTGTTTTCGTTCATCTGAATAACAATCAGCAAGTGTCCATCACCGCAGTTTTCCAGTATTGTGCCTTATTTTCCGTCTTTGAGGAAGAACAGCGGTGAATATAAGGTTAGTGGACGCCTTTGTATGTAGGTACATAGAAATGACAACTCCGTACAAGCTCGTTGTAAATTTGGTACAAAATATTTTTAGGTAGGAACTTGTCAAAAACATCATATTATTATTTTAATTTAATTTAAGTTAATCTAGCAGTTATTTTAAGAGCATACTCCACTTTCCCATTCAAACGTATTCATTGATTTTCTCCCTGGAATTTAACATTAGAGCAGTGATTTTTTCACACATTTTAGATATCGACCAGATGCGTGTTTGTATCGTCTTATTTTTTAAATAATTTTTTTTTTTTTTTTTTTTTGAGTTGCTGAATAAGAAAGCCTTACATGTTAAGTACAAGGCTTCGAGAATTCAGAGAGGTGTTTTGATTCTGTTGGTCGACACTTTTAATTATTCATTTTACTGTCCCTGGTTCAATGCCTTGATCTGTTTGGCCACCATTGTCATGAAGTTCATGAGTAATGGTGCGTGTTTGCTTTTCATAAATTGAGGAAACATCTGTCATTGACAAGTTGCGCCTACTGCATTCACATTCAAGACTGTACCGTTGTAAGCTGAAAATCGGACAGTGAAAAAGCAGATGCTCAACACTTTGAGAAGAGCTGTCATCGCACAAGCAAAAATCGTCATCTCTTATTTTAAACCTCTTAAGATAACTTCTCATAACTCCGTGGCCAGTAAACATCTGCGTCAGCTCGAAGGATGTTTCATGATGATTACGGAAGAAAGCTGCATCGGCTAATGTGGGAAGAACATTTTTGTAATTTTTCCAGTAGTAGAAGTGCTATATCGTTCTTCCCATTGCTGCTGGATCTTGTGTTTAATGCAACGCTTCGCAAAGCTTAAAGGAAAATCTGAGAAAAAAGGGGCAGTTCTCTTACAAGTTGCAGCTCGAGCCTTTTCATCAGCCTTTTCATTCCCCAAGATGCCAGCATGACCTCTGATCCAGCAAATTTGTAAGACTATTCCTCTTGATAAGCTTCATTCTGTTCTGGATTTCCACGATAAGAGGATTTACAGAACGAGTGTCCATAATAGCTTCAACCCCAGAACGACAATCTGAAAATATATTAGCAAACTTCCACCTCTCAGGTGGTTTCTTTAATAACCATTCAAGGTCTTCTCTTATAGCGAGTAATTCGGCCTGGAAAACTGAGCACATATTATCTAGTTTAAACATCCTGCCAGGTAGTTAGTTCTGTGTATCCTTCATAAGGTACAAAAGCAGCTCCGACCTTACCATCTAAAAAGACTGCCATCTGTAAATATTCTGATTTCATTAGGGATCGCTGGAGGCAAATTTTTGTCTATAAAGAGGCAGTTTTCTGAGATTCTTTCACTCGGGTGAGGTAGAGTAAAATATTCTATCGTCCCTTGGTATGTACGATCGTCGGGAATAATACTTAATTTACCAGATTTCTTTACAGTATAAATATCTTTTCGTTCTTGAACTTTGAGGTCCAGTGGTGTGAAACCAGTTAAAGCTTGAGCGGAGATAAGAGATATAGTTCGGTATCCCCTACAGGATCTTATGGCAAATTGTCGTTGTAAGCTATCCAAATTTTCTCTTGTTAAACTTCTTTTCGGCAGCAGTTGCCCATACGCTGGCCGCATATGTGACAAGAGGTTCAATGGCTCCATGATAAATCTGTCGCATCACCGCGGGAGAGCACCCCCATGTAGGTTTTGCTGCTCTTACAAGCATACCAGAGAGATTCGCCGCCTTATTACAGATGTTATCTACATGTAATGACCAATTCAGTTTCTTGTCTATGGTAACACCTAATATCTTGATTGAATCAACAAGAGCGAGTCTTTATACCGTTCATAAATAAGGTTGGAGATGGTTCATTTCTTCTTTTGGTCATCAGCATAGCGTTTGTTTTTTCTTCTGAGAAGGTAAGTTTGACTTTTTACCCCCCAGTCAGCTATGATTGAAAGTGCTTTGATTTGTATGATCTTCAGCCTCAGACATGATCTGGGCAGTTACAGTTAGAAAGACATCATCTGCGAAAGCTATGAATAAAGATTCCTTTCCAAATTTTAATTGAAGGAGGTAGGCCGACCGACAGTTAATGTTTTTTTTTTATGTAAACGTTTAAGTAACTAAAGATGTTGATATATTGAATGCTTTTGAAAAACATAAAAAAAACCTGTATGATATCTTACCATTATAAGCCTAATACAGGGTGTAACAAAACTCGATGTACAAGCGGGAAAACCAGTGAATCTTCATCGCATTTGGAGTCGAATGTGTAATATGAAACTTTAAATAAGAGCTTTGAAATTTTTTTTTTTTCTTCTCAAAAGTTTTCATAAGTATGGCAGATAAGTAAAAATTGCTCAAAATTCTTACTTAAAACGCGTTTAATTTGACTAATATACATGATATTTGATAACAATATGGACAAAAAGGAAATCGACTTCGTACTCAATTTTCTCGAAAACTAAGGGTCAAATCAAAAAAATTTACTCTATCGAAATCGACTCCAAATATAATGTAGATTCACTGGTTTCTCGCTTGTACAATCGAGTTTTGTTACACCCTGTATTAACAATGTCCTGTGTGGCAAAACTGACGTTTAATAAACTTCGCGCTTAAAAAATAGCGAGCCCTTTGACAGACTGTAGGTAGGTTCCTACAGTTTTCTGAAAGTTCGCATTAGATTCGACTGAGGATTATGGTAATCTGATTACCCACTCTCCAGCCCAGAAACCCTATGAAACGTTAAGTGTTTCGGCGATATAAAGTGTGCTATAGTATATCTGTACATAATGAGTAGCGAATTTTCGACAATCCGCTTTGTAATCGCCCATTAACGAAATGTACAAGTATCACGGTTTCCTTCCAACATATCCCAAATGGGCTAGATTATGCTAATACATTAAGTCGGTAGAATGGCGACCAGGGGTACCAACAGATATTGTATATTTATTTAACCACCTCAGCAGCCCAATAACAGAGGCACCCAGACTTGAAAAAATCTGCTTTAATTTAGAAAAATTCTCACGAACACAAGTTCTCACACTCGAACCCGGAGCCTCTGTATCGTGAGTTCAGCGTCTTAACCGTCACGCTACGGAGGCCGCCAAATCGGGCATACTCCACCAAGTGGCTCGCGCCCGTTTCCCATACAAACGTGTTCCTCAATTTTCTCCCCAAACATTAGAGCAATGATATTTTCATACATTTTAGATATCGACCAGATGCTTGTATGTTTCGTCTTATTTTTGACGTGATAACGTCCAATAAATCGATGAACGCCGGCTGCACACACGAAAAAGCATGTACTCATTGTCTACGTTACCGCCTGAGCCGAGTGTGCTAAGCGAGAGCGCGGGAACCAGCCGATAGAGAGAGGCACGACCGGCCTAAGCGTTCGGTTTGTGTTGAGCATCTCAATCTCTTTCCACTCCCTCAAGCGATGCGTCCCGAGTAGAAGGGAGACAGCAGCAGAACACAAGCAGAAGTAAAACACAAAAAAAATAATCGATTTATGGAAAAAAATGTAATTTTCAATTAAACTCCTGCTTTGTATTTATACAAAATAATGATAATTCAGTAATAATCCATTCAATTCAATTCATATAAAGTATGCTATTTTTTCATCAATGTTTTCTTATGACGTTAGCACGTAAAATATATCGTCCGTAAACTCGACTTTTTTAAATATTTTATTGTTAAAGGAGATAAATAAAATTATTAAAAAAATAAGACGATTCAACAAAACTGGTCGCATCTGGTCGATATCTAAAATGTGTCAAAAAATCATCACTGTGATGTTACATTCCAGGGAGAGACAAAGAAAAATCGGAGGAATACGTGTTGTATGGGATAGCTGGGCCGCGAGTCACGTGGTGGAGTATGCTTTTAAATCATCTGTGATCATGCCCTGTTTCTTGAAAATTAAAGTCATTTTGTTCTCGGTATAAAGTGATCACTTACCCTCCTCTTTCTGAACCTCTCCTGCTCCGCCCCACCCCTAACCACGTCACAGAAGAGTAATGTGCACGAGTGTAGAAGTAGCAAGAAACATATTAGCATTAATCTATTGTAATGTTGTATTACATTTATTTGAAAAAGGGAAAAGAATAGGCTGAATTTTTTACTCGTAATAGTGAGAGTATATTGGAAAATGTAGATTATCCTTAATATAACCCCCCCCCACGATGTTCTTATATAGAGCGTGTTTTAGTTTCATGCATTATATACTGAGCGTATTTGTCCGCCTCGTGTGTAGTGCGTGAGCGCCCTGAGCACCAAGGTGGAGGGGTCCACGGGTTTGAATTCCCGGAACGATTGTCAATATAACTAATGACTTAATACTAATTACAATTTTTTCCCCCCCCCCCCACGCACATTTCAACGTAGGTAGGGTAGCAGATTAGGATAGAAACGCCATACCACCTCTGCCCCGACAGATTGCCTTTGCTCCTCTACATTCATACATTCTCTCATGCACGTACGCCGATTGTTTCGGACTTTTCACATGTCGACTTTTATAGTTACTTGTCGTGCCATGTCTTTCTTACGCCTTCCTCGGCTTCTACGTCCAGGCACACTTGCATTTGAACTTCTTTTGGCCGTTTCTTTCATCCACTCAATTTCGCTCCACTATGACCGATACCATCGTTAATATAAGCCCTTTCTTAATTTTGTCTCTAAATGCTTATCTCAGCCTTGCACTCTGACCTCTAATTATCGACATTAGTACAGCCTTCATACATCAGTCTTCGCCCACACATTCGGCCTGAGAGATCGCATTTTCCAACATGTCAATGTGAAATATTTATTCCTAATTCCTGTGTAGAGGTTACACTGACGTACAGACTGTTATTTAAGAAACAGCCTATCATTTTTCCACGTATCTAATTATAATGGACTATGGGAAATGATTTTTTTTGAATTTTTTTTGAATTTTTTTTTTTTTTTTTTTTATTTCCCGTTTGCAAGGAGTTGTGTACATTGTCGGACGTATTGCCTAATAATTGGTTGGTGAGAATATTAAGTCACATCTTTTTATATTTTTTAATTATTATATTTTATTAGTATACGTACTTAGTATACTATTTTTTTTACAAAGACTTATATTATTTTACAATACACTTTAATTTTTATATTTTATTTTTCCTAAACTATAACTAACTATCTCTACCAATTCTACATTTTTCATTTTAAGCCATACTAATACCTTCACTAATATTTTTCAACTCATATATTTTTTACATGATTTAACCATAACTAACTTTACTTTTTGTTACATTTACTTATTCTTCATTTGGTATTTACCTCTAATTAAATTTTTAACTTGCCCTTTATACATTAGACAAATTCTGTGACATGGCTTTTTTCTTTCGTTTCTAATGTTTATAATTTTTGAAACCCCTCGTTTTACATATTTATGGAATAAGTCATCTGTTTTTTAATCTAGTTTTGTTAAATATCTTGGAATTAATCCCTTTACAGAACAATTTTATTAATTTCATTAACAACATTATATATAATTTCTTGGTCTTACTGACATTATATTCAATAGTGTTAATATTTTTTAAAATCCCTTTGTTCTTCTACTGCACTTCAAGCTGATTCGCATTACATTGGTTAGATACCTATGGTCCGCATATGTCGTAGTAAGCGCTATCACGGTAGCACGTGTGCCTTCGTGCACGGAGATCACGAGTTCGACTTCCCGGTCGGGGGTAATATGATTTATTTGTATTTCAGTGTGATTTTCACACAACAAACATACACACGTGATACCTGGGACTGGCGCTGAAAGGCGTAATACTGACCTACCTTGTCTTCGTGTATTGTTTTAAAATTCAAGATTTCACATGCACTTAGGAGTACCAATTGACAGTGCCCTATGCACCACTGGGGTGTGTAGAAGGGCGGGAGTAGTCGTAGTGTTTTGTAGGTTATAGGTTCGAACGTTGGTGTAGTGATTCAACGCTTGGGCTACCATGCAATGGGTCGTGCGGTTGGACATTCCCACAGGGGTCAATTTGAAATATTAATTTAATTGAACCGGGCTGTGGTCTAGTGGTAGATTCGTCGACTGCGGATTGGAATCTCCAAGCTCGAATCCCGCTCCAGCACAACTTGTTTACTGCTTGCTGGCGCAGTTCTTTTCGAATATTTGAAATCAACCACGAAATTGAAATATTTGAGTATATGGGTCATATAGAAACATTTATTAGTTACCTATCCATATATCCATACGAGAAATTAAACAAGAAAAGCTTAAAACTGCTAGCAATGGTTATTTATTTATTTATTTTCTGTACATATAACAGATCACATTCACAGGTTTGGTTTGAATTGTTCCAGTTACATATATTCAGGTTGAAAATGATATTATTTATTATAAACAAAAATTAAAAACAAGGCGGTAGTGTCCCACCTTGCAGTCGAATAATGACGTTAAATATCGCAAGGTTTTGTTTGAATAGTCTATACATATTTTCTCCATAGAATTATTTTGTTGTCATAATAAACTGCCATTAATCCATTTAATTTCTCGATTTAAAGTTTTTGTTGTTGAAACTAAAACGGCAGAATGGCAGGAACTAAACAAACCTCTTTTCGTGACTTTACCAACAATAATTTAAGATTGTTGGACACTGCCGTTTTTGTTTTCTATATGACCTCTTATCATAATAATTCAAATGTTTCGATTTTGTTTTTCAACGCACGTCAATTATTCACTTTGCACTAGACCACATTTCAGTATTTTTTGTAGGTACCTACCTGATCATGCCACGTCTTTGTCTACTTTCCTCGACTTCCACTCTCGCATTTGGTCACGTGGAGCGAATGAATGATGAAATAACGGCTAAGAGGATTTAAAAACTAGCCAAATAATAACATCTAACTTGATTGCAATGTTCGCCCCTTTAGCTGGTAACGTATTTCACAGTTCGGTAAGGAACCGGCAATCATCGGAAAATCAACGCCATCTTGTTTAGCGGCTCAAATCCAATTTGCAACAAAATGGCGGCGCTCTAGCGAACAGATGATTTCTGCGCCAGCGCCTGTATCTTATGTTCTATTATCGCATTACATTCTTTATAGCGTCTGCGGTACAAAAATGGTGTTTGGCTTTAGCGCAATTAGAGGCGGTGCTGATAAAATGCAGAAACCCTTTCAAAATGTTGTTAAAAAGATTTACTGGTTAAAATATAAAGCAAATTGAATTTTGAGAGACATCTTTAGGCGCTTTCTAGTAAATAATTAAGTTCGGATGAGCCTTACCTACACCAATAAAAGATTGATTGCCAAAATTGCTTAACAATCTTCTCAACAGATGTCACCAGTGAGAAAAACACTTGTAAAGTGAACATCAAGTGGCCACTTGACCCAGCCAATGACAGGTCATAAGCCCTGTAAAACGCCTAGATAATCAACATTTCGTTTCCAGAGTTTCTCTGTCTCTGTTGGGATATCAATAATATCTGCTATTAATATCAATCATTTTTCGTCGGTCAAAAAAGTCACCACTAAAATCTATTATGTACCTACCTATTCGTCCACTCCATCACATAGCCCATGACAAGACTATGGTATTTTATGCACCCGCCCACCTTCTCACCTGAAACATCATTTTTAAGGGTTTCAATAACCAATGTGTTTGTCACAACTAGCCCCGATCTCGATGTTACAACTCGCCCCACATGACTTTTTCAAATTTAAATGGCCGTCTTAGTAAATTTATTTGACGCAAGTGATTCGTTTATTGATAATAATGCATAATGCAGAAAGATGCCAAATTTGAAAAATAAAATAAAAAATATCTCAACTTGAACTGACAGAATAGCAGAACACTTCGAATATTTGCAAGATCACACTTTATCGTCTAACTTTAACAAAATCAACCCTACAATACCGCTGTTTTGACAGCAGCTGATGATAAGGGGTTCACACGAAATGAAGCCGTTGTAACAACCTGCCCCTGTCACAACTCGCACCACCCTCCCCTACCTACCTACCTAGATAAGGCGTTTAAATAGACAATAGATAAGTAACTATCTATCTACTTAATAGACATGGTTGATTAATTTTACTGATTTGTGCTTAATTGTTAAATATCTATAAGAAAAAAGAAGAAATAATGTTAGAATGTATGTATGTATGTATGCACGTGCATATATGTATGTATGTGTATATCATAAAATATTTTTTTTGTATTTTGTTTCTTTTTGTTGTTTTTCTTTTTGTTTCGTTTTGTTTATTTTTTATTTTTTTATACTGTAGAACCTTATGACAAAATTTGTGTTAGTTTTAAAAGGACTACTGTAAAATTATTTCTTACAATCAATAATAAATAAATAAAAAAGTAGATTCGTCAATCTTCAAAAAATCTCTATAGATCTGCAAAAAATCGATTAGATAGGCGACGACAGGGATTATTAGTACCTACCTACGGCAACATTAAAACATCCGACTGTCGCGTTCTGCGCATGCCTACAGACAGTTTAAACTGTGCCGTGTAAAGGTAAAATTCACACCGCGCAGTATTTATTGCTCAGAAAACGGAACAAGAAACTGCACAGTTATAAAGTGCGCATTTCATTGTTCTAAAAAATTATATGTCGAAATTACGCATTCCACAAACTGTCTCCAGCCTAAACTATCAGCCTCAGGCTTCCGCCCAAGTCAGCTCCGCGTCCCGTAGCTGGGACGTATCTACTTTCTGCTCTCCCTTATCCGCACCCAATGGTGCATAGGGCACACCAAATGCAGTGTTTCTAGCTATTTTTAAAAAATTACATGAAGGTAGGGTGATCAGTCTTACGCTTCAGTACCAGTCCAAGTTATCACACGTGAAATATTAATATGAAAATCACATGTGAATAAACATTTCATGTTGACCCCCTACGGGAATCGAACCCGCGACCTCATTCTACGAGGCAAACTCAAAATGTGCCAATGGACCAACTGTGAAAAAAAAAAAGTATTTAAAAAAAATATTTTTTTTCGTGTTTCCTTTTATTCCAATATCCTTAAATCAGCATATATCGGTGACTGATGGTATCATTCTGCCGCCGATTTACGCGGGAGCGAGACGCCGCTCTACAATCAGCGGCGCCCGCTATAGCGCCGTCCCGCTCGCACGCGTGTATTGGATACGCAAACAGTTTAAAAGGAAGACTCCTATTCTTAGCACGCGTGGGACGGACTGGGAACTTATTGCTATTTATTTGTTAATTTTTATTAATTTCGATTACGAATGAGTGATAAAAAAACATCTAAAATAATCTATGGTGCTAGTGTGCCTGGGTGTAGAAGTTGAGGAAGGCCGAGAAAGACAGAGCATCGAAAGACAAGACATCATCAGGTAAAGCACACTTTGTAAAGACAGAAAACTGTACAGTTAGCCAACTGTCCCGTATAAAGCGAAAACTATACGGAATATTGAATGGTCGAATGCTTTTAAAAACGTAAAAAACATTATTAGCTATATTAAATATTTTCTGAGTGTAAACATATGATAATAACTTAGGCATATTTAGCGTGTCCTTTGACAGACTGTATAGTTTTCTGTACTATTTCTGTACTGTCATAAAGTGCGCTTAAAACAAATACTCGAATTTCATGTGAAAAGTCGGAACAATCGACGCGCGTGCATCCATTAGAAGATGTATGAACGTGGAGGAAGCGAGGAAAGCGTGTCAGGACAGAGTGGTGCGGCGTTCTATCTTCTCGTTAATAATATAATCTAGTTTAGGAGTAAATACGATTAAATTCGCACCGAGCGCCTGGCGTCCTGCAATCGGACGAACACGGAAAATGAAACTCGGACTGGGAGCAAATATCGACAAGCGCGTGTATCGACCTTGTATAGTTTATTTTATATGGATTTTTGGACCTGTATCTACATTACCTACTACATATCGAAATCTCCATGCTCCCAGCTCAGCTTTTAGTTCTGATCTTCGAACAAGGATTTCAGAAAAGTGACATTCAATACTTGAAAAATACTTCCATCACCGAGGTGTCTAAAGTTACCGCTACGTCACTCACCACGTCATCCGTATGCATCTACACCGTATGCGTCACACATTCGTGTATTGCCCTATGCGCTGGAGTCTTTAGACGGTGGAATTTGATAATAAGTGGTGTTATGCCTTGAAATCGATAGTGGCAAATAAGAACTTATCGAAAGAAGCAAAATTGGCAGTACACAACGGAGTTCTGGAACCAACCCTTATCTATGGTAGTGAAGCGTGGTGTTGGAAAAAGAAGGACGAAAGTAGACTGAATGCTGTTGAAATGCCATCTCTCTGTGTGGTAAGACTATGTATGATAGGTGTACAAACGTCGAAATTAGAGCAGAGTGCAAGGCTGAGATAAGCATTATCGACAAAATTAAGAAAGGGCTTTTACGATGGCTTGGTCATGTGGAGCGAATGAGTGATGAAAGAACGGCTAAAAGAAGTTTAAATGCAAGTTTGCCTGGATGTAGTAGCCGCGGAAGGCCGAGAAAGACATAGCATGACCAAGTGCGTCAAGTACTTGAAAGTGGACATGTGAAAAGTCGGAATAATCGGCGTATGTGCATGAGAAGATGTATGAATGTAGAGGAAGCAAAGGAAGTCTGTCAGGACAGAGTGGTATGGCGTGATGGTTAGTTAGTTATGAAATTAACCATAGGAAGCGTATATTTTTAGAAAATTTGTATTGAAACGCCCCTTCTAGTGAATTTTTGTTCGAAACATTTCCCCATTACATATTTAGGGGCGGACTTGAGATATATCTACAAATAAATATAGAAATATCCCAAGTCCGCTACCGTGGTGCTACATGCCCCTGTCTCCGGGCACTTTCTGATTGCTAATTGGGGCCACAATGGCGCCTCCCTGCTCCCGCCTCCGCCCCCCGGGGGCGCCCGACGGGGGCGGGGGTGGAAACTTGGATAATACCTACACCTTACAATGTTATACCCTATTTAGTGCTCAGGGCTGAACACAAATTCGGCTAGATGTTGAATAAAAACAATATACATTTTATGTCATATGTTTTATGTGGTTAGCGCTTTGGGCTATCGTGCATGAAGTCTTAGGTTCGATTACCATAGAAGTCTAACTAACCAGCTATCACAGAACGCCACACCACTCTGTCCTGGCACACTTCCCTTGCTTCCTCCACATTCATACATCTTCTCGTGCACGCACGACGATTGTTCCGACTTTTCGCATGACACTTTAAAGTATTTGTTGCACTTGATCATGCCATGTTTTCTTCGACTTCTACACGCAGACGCACTCGCACCATATTATATTCTTTTATCCGTTCTTTCATCATCCATTCGCTCCACATGACCGAACTAGAAAGACTTTATTTAATTTTGTTGATAATAATCTCAGCCTTGCATTCTGCTCTAATTTGGACATTAGGGCTCCTATCATACATGGGTTTTTCCACACATTCTCCTGAGAGATCGCATTTCAACAGCGTTCAATCTACTTTTGTACTTTTTTTAAAACTCCATGCTTCGCTTCCAAGCATTAGGGTTGGTTTCAGGACTCTATTACGAACTGCTAATTTAGCCTCTTGCGATAGGCACTTTTTTAAGGCACCATTAACTCCGTTACCGGCACTAACCCTCCTTTCAATGTCCTTGTCATATTCTCATCTCTAGTAAAAATAATAACGAAGTCGATATTAAATATTGATTGTAATGAGTTTTTTACATGGAAATACTTCTTATTATTTATAAAATTTTTCGTCTAGCTTCGAGACAGTATTTTTTTTTAATTTTTCCTACTTACCTATATGCTATCCTCTCTGCTTTCTGCCAACTCCTTCGGAGAAATATTCGGAGCAATCCTTATTTTAACAGGATTTTTTTTCTCAGTGTGAGATTCTGACCTAACTTAATCAATTATGAATTAATTCAATAGATAACTAACTAACCAAGGGGAAGTGTGCCAGCACAGAGTGGTGTGGCGTTCTATATCCACTCTGCCTACCCCTTCAGGAAATGGCTTGATGGTTAGTTAGTTAGTTTTTATTTTTAAGGGTTTCTAAAATTTGATATATATATAATTATCAAATGATGGGCGGAATGGGGAATGTTTTGTAATACATTAAGTGGCCACTTAACCCAGCCACTTACAGGTTGATAGCCCTGCAAACACCCTAGATTGTAAAGAAATGCATATCCAGACCTTCTTTGTATCTGCTGAGTTATCAGTATTTATTAAAAATATTATCGTTTGTAATTTAAGGTAATATAATAAGATTAGATTTTTCTACTTTTCAATTGGCTGTAAGTACCTAGTTGATTTGTAATTTTTTTATTGAAATAAAAATGGGTTTTACATAAAAAAAATTGTTTGTTTGATCAGCTGAAGTATCTGTCTTGTAAGCCTATGTATTTTATTTAATTACAAAATCTTATTCTTTGTTCTTTGTTATTTATATCTGTCCTTGTTATTTTTTCTTTTCTTGTAATAATTTCGTAATAATGTTTATAATGGACTTTGTCCGTTAATAAATCAATAAATAAAAACGGTTTTAAATATTGCTGTCGTCAATTAGACATCTCGATAGGGGCGAGAAGTTTGGAAGGGAATATGGAGACTTCCAAGGCGTTTACAGGGCTCATAACCTGTCAGCCAGAGGAAGACTTTGTGAACCACGGCGAAGTCCAAACACCAAGTTTAGCGATCGTGCTTTTTGCAGCGGCTGTCCCCTCGGCCTGGAATCGTCTGCCTTCACACTTACGCACCATTCAGAGCCCCCAGTCAATCGATATCAATTAAAAACGCATCTTTTTAAAATCTCACATACAAATTCCCAGGATGCGTAGATAATTGCCCTAGTCTGCTCAAGTTACAGATAATATTAGATATAGTCTACCGCTAGGAGCTTAGGTTAAACAATCTTTAATTGTAAAGCACCCTTGAGGTAATTTTTCACAAAAATGGCGCTATATGTATAAGTACCCGATTATTATTATTAAATGGCTGGGTTATTGTAGGTACAAGTTTTCTTAATTAGGCTATGTATAAATAAAACGCATTCAAGATTGCATTTATCATTTAATTTATTGTTCACATTGTTTACAATATTTTTCTACGCTAGATATTGTTCAATATTTTTCGTCAATAATAATGATTAAGTATATTACAATACGTTATTTATTTATTATACAATTATTATAATGACTAGACAAACATCACATTTTACAATATACATACGGTATATGAAACTTAAAAGAAAGTCCTACCTAGGCCTTTATAAATTAAGTAATTAAAAACTAGATTGATATCGGTGATTTTTACAAAATAACATATTAGGTAGATAATATTTATTATCAAACACGCAGAACATTTAAAAGCATAATACTTAATTTCCGTGAGATACGTTGTTCATTAAAATACGGAGTAAACAAAGGAAAAGGGAGTAAGCCAAGATAGGGTTATGTGGCATTCTATCCTCTGTGCCTACTTGTTGGTTTAGAAAGAAAAAAAATATCATCTACCACGCGCGGTTTGCAGAATTACGATTTTTATCGCAGCCCTGCTGTCGTTTACACGCGTCATAATTTCGAATATCTATCGCATGTTTGATTTTTAAAATTCTGTAAAAAAGTTGTTCTAGAACGTGGTTTTAAATTTTTAAATACGCCGAATTCCGGAATTTAGTTAAATTTTCCTGTACAAGAAATCTCAATAATATTTTCTGTAATAGGTAGGTAGAGGTACTTATTAACTTAGTTATTACCTAAACTATTTCTGTATCTACACACTTTCGTCACAAATATATCGTTTTTCGCTACACAATCGCGTATAATTCATTTGAAAATTCTATCTAAAACGAATAAAATCTCAATAAATCAAAACTTTTCACACGACATACGGCCTGAAACATGTCGACGCTCGCGTTTCCGCTTCCTCTGACGCCATCTTGAATACCGATTCCGACCAATCCGCGTCGGGGCAGCCTCTAGATTAAAATTTGAAGTCGGGTAAAAACAGCTCTCTCTCTTTCCACCGAGTTTTGGTAGGCGATATTTCAATCCCTCTCCATCGCCATAGCTCTGTCACGCTCTAAAGCGCAATTCCTTTCATCGTTGGGTCTGTCTCGTTCTTTTTCTAGAAGGATGCTTCTGTCTCTTTCTTGTGGGATAGGTCGGTCTCTCTCTCGCTCCATTAGAAGTCCGTGTCTTCTTTCTCCGATTCTTTCGGGGATCGCTGGGTCCCGCTCCGGCGCGATAGGTCTGTCCCGTTCTAAGTTTGGATTGTTCTTTATGATTTGGGATTCGGCCAATGGGCGTGCGACGTTAGGATTGTTCGTTATTAATTGTGGGTCGGCCAATGGGCGTGCGGCGTTCGTGTCCGCGGAGTTGGATTGTTCGCCTTTGCAGGTTTTGGCGCCCTTTTCTTCACTGATTATTTATTTTCTGTACATATACAGAACATTCACAGGTGTGAATGTTCCAGTTACATATATACAAGTGAAAAAGATATTTATTACAAAATTATTTTAAATATTTACAATTAAAAAATAGGCTCTATAATTATACATATAAAAACTAAGAAGAAACAATTATAAAAGTAATAAAAATAAAAATATATACATGCGTACATAATATATAATACATATAAACAATAATAGATATCTTTAATAAAATAAATATTTTTACTATGTTATTATGTATTCTACTAACAATAATTCTAAACATGTGGTTCTAAAATAGGTTAGATTATTTACAAAAATATCAATTTTATTACATTCAATTTTATTATACAACCTACACATGCGCAATAAGGGGTTAAAATATGCCATATTATTATTAGTAAGTGCAACAAAAAATGTTTTATGGCGTCTTAAACGCGCATTCGGTACATTAATTTGTAATGAATCCATGCATTTTACAGTATCTAGATCACCATTAATAATTTTATGGAGGCATACCAGATCAGACAAACATCTCCTCGTTTTCAGAGGTAAGATATTAAAGTATTCAAGTTGACTCTCATAAGAACGGAGATGGCCACGCAATCCACACTTAAATGACAACAACTTGAGCATTTTTCTCTGAACTGATTCAACAAAGGTTATCATACTTCAAGTAATGTGGACTCCAGATATTACATCCATACTCTAGTTTGCTTCTTATTAATGAATAATATAATATTTTTATCGATTGCGGATTTTTGAATGGTTTGGTTATCCTATTTACAAAACCCAACATTTTTAAGGATTTAAATCTACAAGTAGGTGTACCTACCTAGCATTTTCATGTTCAAACGTTCGTTCTCAAAAATATTTCATACGGAAAAACGATTTCTAGAATAGGAATATTGAAAAATTATAGGTCCATCACAAAACTTTTATATTTTACTAAGATTTAAAATTAAATAGGTAGGAAAACAAAGAAAAAACAGTTTGAGTTGTTATTGCTTATATTTTTTTAGGATTACGGTTATATAAGTGATTTTAGTATTTTAAAAAATTAACGGTATTTTTTACGGTAGGTGAGTAAAAAAAAAAGGATTTTTTTATGCTTTTTTCATAGTAGGTACCTACCCAAATAATACATTCTTTAATCGAATAAATTTTTTTTCAAATTACCTACTTACAAAATCTTTTTATTTTATTTTTATTTTTATCTCACTACTACTAGGTACTACTCTCCCTTATCCACACCCAATGGTGCATAGGGCACTGCAATGGCACACCAAGTGCAGTGAATCTTGATCATTTGTTACATGAAGGCAAGATGATCAGTCTCACGCTTCAGAAATACGTGAAATGAATCATTGCTTCCAGGGAGAAAATCAAAGACTACGATTTACGGAGAAACGGCCGCGTCACGTGACAGCGCATCCTCTCAGTTTACTTTACAATAAGTAGGTATCATGTGGGACAAGAAATGTCATTTGTCTTGACCCTTTCTTATGCAAAGTATGATCCGTTGTCCCCTCTCTGCGAGGGAGTTGACCGGTTTTGTGACCGACACCTGAGACCACCCCCAGGATTAATGATATTTTGGACAGTGGTCTTAAATATATTTACGCTTTGTGTCACATGTTTATGTAAAATTTGGGTCTGCAAAATAATACCTCCCTTGAGGTAATATTGTATAATATTGTTTCTGTATCGCAAATGCTCTAATTTTATTTTTTACAATACATACCTACTGTAATTTTTTTTTATCATGCATGTTGCAATTTTAATGATGTATCAGAGTTATAGGTTATAGGTTTTATTTTCGTTATTTATCGCATATATTGTAATTTTTATTTATCATATTTATATACCTACTTATTGCAATTTTGATGTAATTGTTGCATCATCAATATTATTATTATTATTTATTTTTTAAAATTATTATACATATTGTAATCCTTATATTATTGTGTTACTTTGTTATTTATTTTACTAATTATTGTAAAAGGTACCGAGTACCGTTTAAATGAAAATAAATAAATAAAATAAAAATATACTTGTACTTATATATATTTTTTTTATTAACTATCTAACTAACTAACCATCAAGCCATTTCCCCTGAAGGGGTAGGCAGAGAGGATAGAACGCCACACCTCTCTGTCCTGGCACACTTATCTTGCTGCCTACATTCATATATCTTCTCATACACGCACGTCGATTATTCAGACTTCTTACATGCCCACTTTCAAGCACTTTTGTGTTACTTGACCATGCCATGTCTTCTCGGCCTTGCTCGATTTCTACATCCAGGCACACTCGCATTATATATTCTTTTAGCCGTTCTTTCATCATCCATTCGCTCCACATGACCGAACCATCGCAAGAGACCTTTCTTAAATTTGTCGATAATGCTTATCTCAGCCTTGCACTCTGCTCTAATTTCGACATTTGTACACCTATCATACATAGTCTTACCACACATAGATCGCATTTCAACTGCATTCAATGTACTTTCGTCCTTCTTTTTCCAACTCCATACTTTGCTTCCATGCATAAAGGTATTTCTTATACATGGTGTAACAAAACACGATGTACAAGCGGGAAATCAGTGAATCTACACCATATTCGGAGTCGATTTTGTAGAATTAACAATTTATTTGACCCATAGTTTTCGAGAAAATTGAGTAAGAATTAGATTTTTTTTCGATAATTTTTTGCAAATTGTTATCAAATATCATGTATTTAGTCAAATTAATACTATCCATAAATAAAACAAAACCAAAAAAAGCATTTTAATATGAATTTGTGCAATTTTACTTAATCCCCAGTACCTATTAATTAAAAAGAGCTTTCATGAGAAAAAAAATATTTTTTTTCAAGTACATATTTAAAAGTCACATTACACATTCGACTCCTAATATGATGTAGATTCATTAGTCTACGGGTTGTACTTCGAGTTTTGTTGAATAAGAAATTTAAAACGAAAATATTACCTGCGTTTCTGTGAGCATTAGACCGGTAGCGACTTCAAACCTCTTCGGCCTAGAGAGGTATTTGTTGAGGCGGAATTGCTTCTCTAACTCAAGAAGTTGTTGAGAAGTGAATGCTGTTCTCGGTCGCCTTGTCTTTCCTAGTAGAGCGTGTGAGGCACCTACAACAATAGATAAAACAATAATGAAATTATTTAATAATGGGGTATATTCCATTTTTCATCCCTACAGAGATGAAGTAGATTTTTTTCCAAATTCAGGAATATGGATATTCGAGGGTTTACAGGACTTATGACCTGTCATTGGCTGGGTTAAGTGGCACTTTACGTACTACAACATTCCCACATTTTTTCTTCTTCTTTTTTGTTTTGTGTATACCTACTGTATCAAAGATGATGCGAATTAAATGGATATTATTATTAACTCAATGTTTGTAGCACTCACTGGATATTATTATTATATATATATATATATATATATATAAGTATATATATATATATATTTTTTGTATAATAAACGAATCGAAAACCATAGCGGCGTAACTAGCTCCATCTACATATGCATTGATATTGAAGTTAAGTATTTATTAGCAAATTACTTAATTTTTGTAATTAAGACTCTGACAGAGTTAAATTAATTACTAGTAATCGCCTGCAGATGCCTCTGCGATTAATTTGACTTATATTCCGACCAGGAATTTTATACAACATTTTGGGTGTGTTATTATTATTATTATGGATAATTTATTAAGCGCCATTTTTGTGAGAAATCACCTCAAGGGCGCTGTACATTCGATATTCTTAGTTTATTCCATTCCCAATTTATGAATAAAGGATCTGAGACAGATTATCTAAGAAATGATACTAAATCTATACGTAGGTGAAGTACTGAACCCCAATTCGTCTTGCAGCTACAAAGCGCATGGACTGTTGGAATTTCAGCTTCACCCACGTACAAATTAAATTCAAACAATTTTACTAAAAACGCGATACTAATGAAATACTAATTCTACTGATAGCAGATAGAGTCAAGAATCCAGGTCATCTTTCAGCTACAGAGCGCATGGACTACTGGAATGCCAGCTTCCATCTGATATCAGTAATCGGGGTAATTGATTTTACGAACAAGTTTAGTAGTTTTGAAAAATTGGGGCAGGATTACAATACATATTTTATCCTAACTATTTACTAAAGATGGCTTAAATTTACCGGGAAAGACTCACTCAATTTACAATTTGTCTTGCAGCTACCAAGGCGCATGGACAATTAGAGTAATAGAGACATTTAAACAAAAATCTAATTGAATCAAGGTGAGTGGTTACTGGTTAAATAGCAAAAAAAAAAAAAAAAGAAATATAAAAATAGATACAATCAACAAACAAAAAGTTGAACGGTTGTAGTCAAGAATGAGAATCAAATACAAACGAATTGTTTACCTAAATTCAGTGATATGCATTTCAAATCTTTGGAAGTAATTTGTCAATATTGTAAACACACGCAAAAAATACGAAAAGGTTCAAAAAATTGTACACAAATCTGGATATATCCCAAGACGGGAGTAGGTATATATAGATCTATGTAGGTCTACAATGAATTGCGATTAATATTTCATGGCTAGATATTTAACATAGAAACCAACACAATGTATAAAAATAAATTTCTGAGACATCAAGAGTGAGGTAACAAGTATTTGAAATGTTTATGATGTATCGTGGTACGTGTGTGAAGTGTGGTGTAAGTGTCGGGTAATAGGTTCTGAATATTTAAGCCCAGGAGACAACAATAAGATATGCTACATGTTTTACGACGTAATTTTTATATATTTGTAAATATATTTTGTGTGTAAGCCATATAAAACAATATCAGCAATATATCTCTGCAAAAATGTTGGGGTTTATTATGAGAATTTCAAAAGATTTTTAAAAATATTAATACCTTAAAAATTATGTACACTTCGTTGGTCCGAATTATTCTCAGCATTATAACTTGTACAAATGGACTCCACCATTATCTTAAACATAATTATAACATTGAATAAAGTACAGAATAAATTCTCAGATATGTTATTTTTTAAATTTTCTTTTTATTAGTTTTAGAAAATATTGATAAACTCTTTTTTACTAAATTCGTTTAAATTTGTTAAAAACGGGAGGACAGGAGTAAATTTGTGACTTATTAAATTTATACGAAATTATTCTTCAATGTTTGAACCCCTGAAATTTCTGTCACTTATTAATTTTAAAGTAGCCGTCTAGAAATACTCGTTATACCCTACAATACTGCGCCAATAATGATATCTACAGCATTTGGGTGCAATTCTCGTCATCAATAGACTCCACAATCTAGGCAATAAGTTTATGCATACTGGGCGATACATTCGATGTCAATTTTAATGCCTACAAGTTGGCACTTCTAAATTATTTCAAAGGCCGAATGTATCGATTAGTGTGCATACAATTTGGGTTTTTAAAGTTTAATGTTTTAATGCAATGTTTATTTGATGCCGGATTATTTTAACATTTTTTATGTATATTATGATTTCGTGTATTCAACTGTAAATATTACAATATGTAAAAGACACTGAGTGCCGTTTTTTTTTACTAAAATAAAATAAATAAAAAATAAAATAAAAAACATGTATTTTTTATTATTTGTTTACCCACAAGACACATATCAGTTGGTAGGGAAGAGTACCCCCCTCCCCCCCGACCGCCGGGATCAGGAATACAAATTGTCTTCGCTGTTTGTTTGCGGTAGAAATTTAGGTTCTTCGGCCAGGGTCGAAACAAATTTGGCTGCGCGACCGCAGCGTATTAGCATAGGACTTAAAGCGGAAACATTTACCCTGCAACTCGGAATTAAATGTTTTTAGTACTAGAACAGAAATTAGCGGTTAATTATTGTTCGCTTCCCGCAGGGAAAATGAAATACAGGAAACAAAACTCGATGTACAAGCGGGAAACCGGTAAATCTACATAATATTTGGAGTCGATTTTGTGGATTTTTTTTTAATATGACCCTTAGTTTTCGAGAAAATTGAGTACCTGCAAAATTAATAATTTATTTAGTCAAATCAATACTATCCATGAAGAAAACTAAATTAAAAAAACGTATTTTAATAATAACGTGTATTACATCACGTGGCCACTTAACCTAGCCAATGACAAGTCATAAGCCCTGTAAACGCCTAGATATCCATATTTCTCTTAATAACTTCATAACTTTTGCACAAATGTTATTATTTTAATGTACAGTTTGTTTCCTAAATAAATGAAATAAAAAAAATAATAAAAAATAAAAAATATTCCTTTCCACACTTCTCGTCTCTGTCTGTTGAGATGTCAAATTGTTATTGTTCGCAATGGGTGAAATCCAGTTTTTTGTCCTCAAGTATTGGACGCACTCAAAATGTTGTTTATAAATACGATGTCTTTTATTTCCAAAATTTTGCGTAGGTATGCAAAATTATCAAGTAAGTAATCAAGTACTTGATCTTAGATCCTAGGGCGGCCCTGTTTAGAACCTTGGATACAAAACACGACCGGATCTAATCTTGTAATCTGGTTACCCTCTTGTCAGACCTTTGTCTGGGTGACAGGTGACATGATCCGGTGACAAAACACTCGTGACCCTTCTCGGGTCCACGTCCCGTAGGGTCAGGGGTCGCGGGCCGCAGGTATAACGCTCAATCAAGATTACCATTCATATCAGGAGAGAATACCATTCTACCAGTGGTATCCTGTTAGGGTACTACTGAGAAATTGAGTTTTCACTCACTTTAAATTTCCCGAGCCGTTAAATTCAATATTTGAAGCGCCCTTGATTGATACGAAAATGGCGATATATAAATTACCCATAATAATAATAATAATAATACCCCGCAGCTTTCCACGTTTTGTGGTAATCGTCTTTTATTTACGAATGTTTTGATGTTTGAATGGAATTTCGTTCGCAATGTTTATTTATCTATTGTATGTTGTAATTGACTAACCATCACGCCATTTCCCCGGAGGGGTAGGCAGAGAGGATGGAACGCCACACCGCTCTATCCTGGCACACTTCTCTTGCTTCCTCCACATTCATACATCGTCTCATGCACGCACGTCGATTATTCCGACTTCTTACATGCCCACTTACGAGCACTTGTTTTTACTTGATCACGCCATGTCTTTCTCGGCCTTCCTCGATTTCTACATCCAGGCACAGTCGCATCATATATTTTTTTAGCCGTTCTTTCACCATCCGTTCGCTCCACATGACCGAACCATCGTGAAAGACCTTTCTGTCATTTTGTCGATAATGCTTATCTCAGCCTTGCACTCTGCTCTAATTTCGACATTTGTACACCTATCAGACATAGTCTTACCACACATTCGCCTGAGAGATCGCATTTCAACTGCGTTCAATCTACTTTCGTCCTTCTTTTTCCAACACCACGCCCACGCCTCACTACCGTACATATACATATTTATTGTATGTTGTAATTGTGTATTTAATTATTTATTAATGGTTCAAGACTGCCAAATAACAAGAAGCTGGGTATTGGCAGACCTGTTACATACAGGGTGTAACAAAACTCAATGTACAAGCGGGAAACCAGTGAATCTACACCATATCTGTCCCGGATCAACATCTAGCCAACACAGTGGCTCGACTATACCACGACTGCATTCATTGGGCAATAAATATGAAGAGACTGCGGACATTATGTTTAACACTCTGCAAAGCTATAAGCATGAAATATTAACTCAATTTATGGCAGATCGTTTAAATAGTATCCAATTGTGATTTCCTTTTTTGTTAACTAATACAGTAAAATTATAAGTAGGTACCAAAAATTTATTTTTAACTTGCTTGCATTTTTTATATAGGTACATATGTTTTGTACTTGTTTTTAAAGATATAATTGATTTTAACTAACTAACTAACTAACTAACCATCACGCCATTTCCCCGATGGGGTAGGCAGAGAGGATAGAACGCCACACCACTCTGTCCTGGCATACTTCTCTTGCTTCCTCCACATTCATACATCTTCTCATGCACGCACGTCGATTATATCGACTTCTTACATGCCCACTTTCAAGCACTTGTTTTACTTAATTTTAATTGATTTTAACATGCTTGATTTTTTTTTTCTCACATACATGTAACTTAATGTTTTAATGTTTTTTTAATTTTTAATGTAATGTAAATGCCCATCGGGCGTATATGTACAAATAAATAAATATTTGTTATTATTTTTTTTTGACCCATAGCTTTCGAGAAAATTGAGTACGGAATTAATAATTTATTTGGTCAAATCAATACTATCCATAAAGAAAACCAAACAAAAAATGGGATTTTAATAAGGATTTGTGCAATTTTAATTAATCTGCCATACTTATAAAAGCTTTTATGATAAGAAACATTTTTTTTTAAGGGCAGATTTTCACAAGTCACATTGGACTCCAAATATGATGTAGATTCACCAGTTTTCGGGTTGTACCTAGAGTTTTTGTTACTCCATGTATGTATAACAAATTGAAGAGTCATCTTCAGGCGTTTCCTAGTAGGTGGTATAATTCGGTAAGAATCTCACATGCAATCATAAAGGTTTCTGCTAAAATGCTTAGCAATTTTCTCAATGGATGACAGAGAGTGTTCACATGTGAAGCGTCGCGCCATTTTACTGTATATTGGCAGATATGGATATCAAATACTAGGTGAAATGGGGAATGTTGCAATACATCAAGTGGCCACTTTACCCGGCCAATGACAGGTCATAAGCCCTGTAAACGCCTAATTATCCATAATCCCTTCCAAACTTCTTGTCTCTGTTGAAATGTCAAATTATATGTATTACCTATTAAATTAAATCCCCATTTAACCAAAAAAACCTGCAATTAATTTGTCGAATCATTTAATAAATATTAGATATAGTACTTGTTTTATGATGACTTCATAATTATCCAATCGTACACGCTCACCGAATGTAAATTGTGTATGTTATAATCATTATAAATATCCTAATGGTAATTTGCAAATGGTGTGTAAACGTTTTTACTTGAACAAGCAAACATGTTAATGTAAACCTCCCCCCACCTTGCGTTCCCGTACAAAAACTGACAAAAAGCTCCCCCACTCTCGCAAATTGGTGCCTTGTTTACACTACAAATCTACTTGACCGGCCGCTGTACTTGCGCAAGTGGAGTGCAGCAGCTAATTGATTTTTTCTCTCCTTTTAAAAATGAAATGAAGTAATTTTGATGATTCATGTGATAAGTAAAAATATTGTTAATTAAATTAACTCATAGAGGCTCGATTCTAATTGTAAATTATTCATACAGTTAGATATTTATTTGTGTCAGTATTTTTATTGGCAAAAGACATTTTACATATTTTAAATGTAAAACATATTATGTTTTTATTTATTGTTTTTTAAAATTATTATTACTTGAAAGTGGACACGTGAAGAGTCGGAATAATCGGCGTGCATGTGTCAGAAGATGTATGAATGTAGAGGAAGCGAAGGAAGTGTGTCAGTACAAAGTGGTATGGCGTTCTATCCTCTCTGCCTACCTCTACTGGGAAAAGGCGTGATGGTTAGTTAGTTTTTAGTATTTTTTTTGTATGATATTTATTTACATGCGCTCAAAATTTTCTGCACTTGGTGTATCAATTCAGTGGCCTATGCACCATTGGGTGCGGATGAGCGCGAGTATTTATTGCATTAAAATTATAAAGGTACGTTCAAAATAATATCATCGTCATCATCCGTGAGATATGTGTGTGAAAGAGACTGTGTGTGAGGGTGACAGAAGATGTACGAACGAGTGTGTGTATGGAGTTTGTCTGCTGTGTGCCCGTCATTCCTAGTTAGAGCTCTGAGCAGCGTAGACAGTTAAACTTGTATTATAATAAGCCCGTAATATTGTCACAGTCGTGTATTCCCTATACCAATACATCACATCATCATACCATATCCGTTCCCTATGTGGAGCATATGGATTTTACAAACTGCTTCCAGGCCAAGCGATCGGCCGCCAGCTCCCGTGCATCTTCCCAAATCAAGAATAATATCTTTGCAGGTACCTACTGTCCAACCTTTAATGTTATTAATTTTCACATTTATATTTCATGTGTGATACCTTGGACTGGTTCTGAAGCGTATGACTGATCATCCTATCTTCATGTAATAAAATGATAGAGATGCACTGCACTGTGTGTGCCTACTAATGCAGTGCCCTATGCACCATTGGGTGCGGATAAGGGAAAGTATTAGTAGTAATAGTCCAGCCTTTAATTAAGGCAAGTCCCGAAAAATAATTAGATCTTTTAAAAATAACATTGAATTAAATCCATATCTCAACAATTTCTAGATAATGTATTCAATTATTATCTACGATTAAGGGAATTAAAAAATATTCGCATTTAATACATTTTTGTTAATATTTATAATGAATAATTATGATTAAATGATTCGAAGAAAGCTTAATCCCTTGTCACTCATAGTATACGAGATAATGCGCATTATCTGGATTTAATTAGACTATTATGACATGCTATATGCTATATGCTATACCATCTTAACATTATAAGCTGTTCGGAATTTTGACGTTACAAAGGTTAAATATTTAAAATCCGTAAAGGATCTTAATATAAATGTTGCAATATTACAATATTAAAATCTAACATAAATAAATAATATACATATGTTTTCTTTAGTCTGCTCGTACAAAAAATCGATGATAATAAAGTCGTTTACGATATATGAGATATTTGCTAAAAACAAAGTATCTCTCTGTACCCCGTAAACACCTAATATCATTGCGAACAATGAACGTCGCCTGATTTCCGCCGGGGATTCCCGGTAATTACATCATAACGACGCCATTTTGGTTGCCGCCCCCGTCCCCCGCCTCGCGACACTTGCCACCCCGAGGAAAAATAATGGAAAGTGGCGCCCAACAACCACCCCCCTCTCCACTAAACACTTCAAATTGGCGACGATTTTCTTTGTTTGTCGAATACAAAGTGTTTACACGAACAGTATCTGGTCTCGTATAGTGCTTAAAATAATACTTTTTATTTGTTTAATATAGGAGATTAATATCTTTTTTGCGATATGAATAAGTGATGCTTTTTGTATTCTCATAATGAGACTGGTGTAGCGTGGTGGGATAGGGTAGTGGGGTTGGGTGGGTTTTCAGTTACTTGTGTATTTATATTGGGGTTGATAATGTTTGGAGGGTTTTTTAGCTTTTTTGTTGTTTGTGTCTGGTATGTATCGAAGTTTGTTGGCGTTTTTATAGGCGTTTATGTAAATCCTGTCTTTGGCTTTGGTGGTGGCTTTGGGGGGGTCTTTTATATAGTGTTGATGGGGGGCACACTGGTTTGGTTGGTTTCTGGTCCACGGGCGGCTCACGTGGGATGGGTTTTCCTTTTTAGGGCCTTTATAAGACAGTTTCGTCTTAGGTTTTCGAGAAAATTGATTAAGAAGTAGATTTTTTTTTAGTAAATTAGTGCAAATATAATTTATTCAGTCAAATTAATACTAGATATTCATAAAGAAAACAAAGTAAAAAATCGGATTTTAATAAGAATTCATGCGACTTTACTTAATCAATTTAATTAGTATACGAGTGCCTGGTCGAGTTACCCGTAGCAATGCACTATTTTACTGTAGCCAATCATCGACCAATTACAGTACTAACTCACCGATACGAAGAATGCACGCATTGGCTAACAAGTATACTAACAATATTGATGTTTTCAACACAAATCTAGTGCATTTTAGGGAACAGTGTCTGGATGCCATCTTTGGCGGTAATGAATAGCTACCTACTGTGTAATCATATAAAAACTAACTAACTAACTAACTAACCATCACGCCATTTCCCCTAAGGGGTAGGCAGAGAGGATAGAACGCCACACCACTCTGTCCTGGCATACTTCTCTTGCTTCCTCCACATTCATACATCTTCTCACGCACGTACGTCGATTATTCCGACTTCTTACATGCCCACTTTCAAGCACTCGTTTTACTTGATCATGCCATGTCTTTCATATATTTTTTTAGCCGTTCTTTCATCATCCATTCGCTCTACACAACCGAACCAACGTAAAAGACTTTTCTTAATTTCGTCGATAATGCTTATCTCAGCCTTGCATTCTGCTCTTATTTCAACATCGTATAAAAATGTCTATGTAAAAGCCCCATGGGCGTAAAAACAATAAAATAAATAAATAAATAAATATTTCATCTATTGGGGACTGCGTTGTTGAATGTTCTAATTATAAACACGTAATAATTTATGAACAGTGATCAGTCTTACGCTTCAGAGCCAGTCCGAGGCATCAGATTAAACATTTTCATGCGGAGAACTAACACAACACTGGAATACAATATTTCGCCCTAATGCTCGCTCCCTCCCTGCAGTTCACATGTCTCCCCTCTGCTTGAGGCTCGCTCCCTCCCTCCAGAGCGGGGGGCAGAAGATATGGTAGGCAATTAGCTAATTTGATTTCCCCCCCCGGGCCCCCTGCGCCCCCCGCGCGCCCCCCGGCTACTGAATTGTTCCGGAACTTGGCGGAAATATGGAGTAACGCGGTGTTGAAAATGGGAGACTGTAGGAGTCGTGATCCCGGCGCAGAACGACGCACCGCGCATACTAATGATATACGGGGATGCGGCGTTTTGAATGAACACCTAAATATTTAACTAATTTTTTTTTTCAACAAAACGATACATTTTCGGGGAAATACCCGCAGCCTTTGTAATGCAATTTTAAATATTAATTTAAACATTAACATTATTTCATTTTATATCCCTACAGAGATGAGGTAGAATTTTTTCAAATTCAGGAATATAAATATTTTAACGTTTACGACAGCAGGTGGTCACTTGATGTATTACAACATTCCCCATTCCGCCCATCATCTGATAACCATATATGACAAATTTTTGAAACTTCTATATATTGAACTCGCGTTCGTGATATCACATTACAAGCGGTTTTTTCTCACTCGTGACATCTGTTGAGAAGATTGTTAAGCATTTTCGGCAATCAATCTTTATTGGTGTAGGTAAGACTCATCCAACTTAACCCAGTCCAGCATGGGTATAATCCAGTATTTGTCTACAAGTATTTGTACACATTCAAAATGTTGTAAAAAATGTATTTTCTACTCACAGAGAGAGTTTTCTTCAATATTTTAAGCGCCCTTGAGGTATATTTATACGAAAACCCCGAAAAATAAAGGGGTTTGGAGATAGAGGAGTCCCCTTTTACCAGTGGAAGGTTAGTGGAAACGCCGGTGATGTTATATGCGTTTATTCAGTTAAACAGAATGAGTATTGCGTGTCGGATGTTGAGTGCGTGGCAGTTCCGTAGAGATGAAGCGAAGTCGGCGGCTGGAACAATGTTGGTAGCGGAGCAACAACGAGGAGAGCAGACGATGAGGGTCGGGCTTTCGATGCTGGTCCCAGGAGTGTGTATCCAGGGCGTGGTCCGAGACTTCCATGACGGCGTCGTCTACGTCAGGCAAGACACTGCATCTTGGCTGCTGACGCGGACTGGCGATTCTCCGACTGAAGAGAGTAACTGCGTAGATGGTATAAGATGGTTGTGTTGCACTGCTGTTCTGACCCTCGGTACGGGTATTTATAGGACAGTAGTCCTTTGTTATTAGAGTTGTATGGTGGGGATAAACATTCGTGTGCAAAGCCATACTTAGCCCTACATAGCCCGTGTGAATTGCAGCGTCAGCTGATGATTTTCACTTTGCACTTTTGACGAATGGTTCCCACATATATATTATCCATAATAATAATATTGATATTAATAAACATATTATTTATAAATTTTTAATATATAACTTATTAAAGTTAAATAAAAAATACTTGGTACACTTCCACTTTTATTTATTTTGACCAGTTA
The DNA here is from genome assembly GCA_022494985.1 of Micrasema minimum. Lineage (NCBI taxonomy): Eukaryota > Metazoa > Arthropoda > Insecta > Trichoptera > Brachycentridae > Micrasema > Micrasema minimum. The sequence goes on from JAGVSP010001577.1 coordinate 80,524, forward strand.
GCGCTTTCACCCTGTAACCCCGATAAATAAATTTGATAGAAGCGGAGTATATGAATTAAATTGTGATTGCCCGGGGCATATATTGGACAAAGCGGAAGATCGATAAAAATAAGAATTAAAGAACATTTAGCTTCACATAGATTAAAAAAAGATAACTCTAATTACGCTTCTCATTTAACAGAATTCAATCATCAATTTGTAAATCTAGATAAAGTCAAAATCCTTCATGTCGAAAATAAAGGCCCAAAATTGGATAGATTAGAAAATACTAGAAATTAATAGAATAAAAAAATAGCGCCAATATATTATTAATTAACCAGCAAACAGAATTTTCAAATTCCCAATTACTTTCACCCTTAGCCTAACCCACTAATATAATCCTATCTTCCCATTACCTACACCTTCTCACAATACTGCCATTTAACATAGTTTTTGTATTTTGTCTCATTTTATCTAATACTGACTCTCTTTAACTCATGTACATTTTTGGTTTCTCTAGATTTCTTATATAAAATTATTTTTGCCTTGTGCAATATAATAAAACTTATCCCTCCAGTTCCCCATTACCTACTTTGTTACATTACTGCCATTTAACACATGTCTTGTAATCCGTCTCTTCTTTCTCTCATATTGTCTTTTTCCAACTCATGTGTTTAGTATCTAAATTTATTTTGTAAAAACTGCTATTTATACTTTTATCTTGTACAACATGTTACCAGTCTGAAGATGCCCGTTACAGGGTGAAATCGTTAACTGGTCAAAATAAATCAAAGTGGAAGTGTACTAAGTATTTTCTATTTAACTTTAATTCGTTATATATTAAAAATTTAATCATGGAATTCCACCAAGTAATGTCAATAAAAAATATAAATCAAATATTATTTATATTTACTGGTTTATATTATGGATTCCGCTAACTGGCCGCAATCGCCAGTGCGTCTCTCCACGGTCCACATCCCGTAGTTCTGAGCAGTAGGTATAATTGTCATACATTATCAAATACAAAATCTCGCAAGTTTATATCTTCAATTACATTTACCGCGATAGGGGATGGCGGGGCCAAGTGCGCTAGCGGGGTCAAATGACGCTCTTTGCCAAATTGGCCGAGTGTCCCACTCCCCCTGTGTTGCCAGCGTGTGGAGCAATAACAGCCAGACGCCGAATTACTGGCAACACTGAGAGCGATTCGCCATTTTGCGTTTTATTGCCATGTTTTGAATTGGCTGGGGAGAAGCCGCCACTTATAATATGAGATTATGTAAGAAAGACATAAATATGGATAAGCCGCGTGTAAACAGGGCCTTGAGAAAGAGGGGAGATTTTTGATTTTACGATTTTTCGGATTTGTCAGATAAAAAAAGGATTTTTCGTTTGTTTTACGCATTTTTTAAATATATATTTTTAAAATTTTTATTTTTTTGAAAAATTTATTGTGAGAAATAATTTTACAAGTTTTTGAGAATTTGAGAATTATTACTTTTATTATACACCGTGTCACAAAACTTGATGTACAAGCGGGAAACCAGTGAATCTACATCATATTTGGAGTCGATTTCGTAGAATACAATTTTTTCATTTGACCCATAGTTTTCGAGAAAATGCAGTAAGAGGTTAATTTTTTTCGATCAATTTTTGAAAATCGTTGTCAAATATAATTTATTTAGTCAAATTTATACTTTTTTACTTAAATTGGCAGTTCATAATGGAGTTCTGGTACCAACCCTTATGTATGGTAGTGAAGCGTGGTGTTGGAAAAAGAAGGACGAAAGTAGACTGAATGCTGTTGAAATGTCATCTCTCTGTGTAGTAAGACTATGTATGATAGGTGTACAAATGTCGAAATTAGAGCAGAGTGCAAGGCTGAGATAAGCATTATCGACAAAATTAAGAAAGGTCTTTTACGATGGTTCGGTCATGTATAGAGCGAGTGGATGATGAAAGAACGGTTAAAAAAATATATGATGCGACTGTGCCTGGATTTAGAAGCCGAGGAAGGCCGAGAAAGACATGGCATGATCTAATAAAAAACAAGTGGGCATGTAAGAAGTCGGAATAATCGACGTGCGTGCATGAGAAGATGTGTGAATGTGGAGGAAGCAGAGAAGTACGCCAGGACAGAGTGGTGTGGCGTTCTATCCTCTCTGCCTACTAAATGGCGTGTTTAGTTAGTTAGTTAATGGATAGTAAGAGTAGGTATCTTGTCTTGTTTAAAAAAAAATCGTAATTTTAGTAATTTAAATATTATACGAAAATTTAAAAATTACAAATGGTTTGATATTGTTTTCGCATCGAATGCGAACGTTGGAATTTTTGCTTTTCCCCTGTTCCATTGAAATTATGTGATTATTCAAATTAAAATATCGTCGATAAATTGTCAATTTGCTCTCCGTCCAAATCAAATTTGCAAATATTCTGAAACCAATTTAAGCGAAACGATTTTGGTATCATAATTCCAGCGATAATCCGTTGGCAAACTCGTTGGAACGGTTTTTCAATGGTCGTCTATTGAGTTAATTAATTTATTTAATTACAGGTAACTCTACAATGTGACAATATCTTAATAATAATAATAATAAAAATCTTTATTGAAGGTAAGGAAATATACATTTTACATTCAATTGGCGGACTTATAGCTTCTAGCTATTTCTTCTAGTCAACCATAATACAAAAAAATAAATCTAAAATAAAATATGACAAAAGAAGAAACTAAATAAGATACCCAATATTATATAATAATGTTATGGGTTATCAAAATATTCCTGCATACTGTAATGACAATTGTTTATTAGATAATTTTTTATAATTTTTTTTAAAACTCTAATTTTTTACTCTTATTTAAAACTCTTACATTTTACATTTTATCATAATAATTACATACATGGTTATATTGCACATCAATTACAGAATTACACAGCATTATTATTCTCGTACACAATTTACGGGTTTAAAAAGCTTTAAAGTAGTTTGCATTAATATATTCGATCAGAGGTTATAAAAAGATTTCAAGTTCCTCTTGAATTTACCACATCTATCATTAAATACATCAATATTTATATGTTTTTCTATGTCATTGTACAGTCTTAACATTCGAGATAAGGCATTAAAATGGTGCCTTAAAGTCGGTAGTATCTAATAAGTGCTTATCAAAAAGAGGCTAAATTGGCAGTGCATAATGGAGTTCTGGTACCAACGCTTATGTATGGAAGCGAAGTATGGAGTTGGAAAAATAAGGATGAAAGTAGATTGAATGCAGTTGAAATGCGATCACTCAGGCGAATGTGTGCTAAAACTTTGTATGATAGGTGCACTCGTGTTGAAATCAGAGAAGAATGCAAGGCTGAGATAAGCATTATCGACAAAATTAAGAAAGGTCTTTTACGTTGGTTCGGTCATGTAGAGCGAATGGATGATGAAAAAACGGCAAAAAAATGTATGGTGTGACTGTGCCTGGATGTAGAAGTCGAGGAAGGCCGAGAAAGACATGTCATGATCAAGTAAAACAAGTGCTTGAAAGTGGGCATGTATAGAAGTGGGAATAATCGACGTGCGTGCGTGAGAAGATGTAGGCTGGGGAGGCGGTGGTTTGACTTTGGGGGGGGGGGGGTAAGGCCCCCCCCCACCCCCCCCCCCCCCCCCCCCCCCCCCCCCCCCCCCCCCCACATAGAGGTGAGGAAACGGACGCAGCGATAATTTGTTTTTACCGGTAATTCCGGGAAGGCATTTCAGCTGGCTGGACCATATACTACGTATACCTCTCGAGAACTTTAACTAAGCACAACATTCCAACAACTCTCCACAATCTATTGACAAACATTCCCCATTCCGCCCGCACTTTATGAGATCATGGACACAATTTTTCGATGACAAAATTCTCTGTCTCTGTTGGATATTCAAGAATATCTGATTTCAGACCTAGTAGCTCAATCTACATGTTAACTATCGACGTAGTTAAAAACGTGCGTGCTAACGCTAACGATTTGACCGATCATCACAATGACAATTCGTTCAATATCACGTTCGCCGAGCCGTGCATTGCCGATCTGTGCCGAGCGGAGCCGATGCACGCGATATCGCGGCCGTACGTTCAAACGTCAAAATCATCGCGCTTGTCGGATTTTTTATTATGTCGACTGCTTTTCTCAATATTTGGCTTGCCGAAAACCGGCTAAATGCAATACGGCACTCGAGAAAGATTGAATGAAGATATGTGCGAAATAAGATATATCTCGGGGAAATGGCTCGCGACTAGATGCGCTCGTTTAATATCTCCGATTCGATAACTTTTAACGCGTGTTCCATTGTGATCGCGAAAACGTTCAACATCCATGGGTAAGAAATCGTTATCACGTCGCTTATTACCGAGTCGGTAGTGATCTGTGATCGAGAAAATGCATATGTCGCAGAGCTATAATATGTCCTATTGGGTTCCTACATAAGTGTCAAAATTGTTAATATTCATTGACGCCAAGGTGTTAATGAGAAAACTCTACCATACAGATCTAAGGATAGCAACAATCGAAACTACAGAACGTTTGCTTAAAATACCTGGGACACATTCATCACCAGACAGATTTGGCTGATAATTACGAATATATTTTGTGACAAAAGGAGAATACATAAGCGTAGTAATCTAATATGATAGCAAGAAGTATTCTTCAACCCGTAGTTCTGCTGTGAAGAAAATATTGTAAAATACTTGTTTGATACCAACATGTAACACTAGCGCAATTATTGGACCATTTATAGGACAAAAGTAACGAGCAAACGCCTGTCGATGTGCAGTACAATGATGCCTACAGATATATATTTAAATACCCATAAGTATTCTGTTGGCATCTAACATGTCGTGTATGGGAGGGTACATTTTTACATTCGCGGGACAGATGATCGACATCATTATGATAGCTTTTTACGATGGGTTCGCTGGGGATGTCATCGGGAAACAGCAGCTGATCGCCGAGGCGGTTTCTAAAATCAGTCACCAAGGTTGGAGCGAGTAGTGGCCGCTCTCCGGGTCCGAAGTAAGGACCGGCCGACCAAATAACACTTCGTGGGCATGCTAGCTTATTTCTTAAAATTTTTTTGCCTGTTTAAATTATGATTTTCTTTTTTGTGTTTTTAATATGCAATGACGTTTAATATTGTTATATTAAACTTTTTATTTTTTTGTATTTTGTTTTCATTTTAATATTCTCTTTATATGTACCTTAGAGGCTTGCATTCCCCCACCTCAAGGTTTGGATAAATTATTATTATTATTTATTATTATATTATTATAGGTCGGCTAATCTCCTTTAATTTGTCTACTAGTATTTGTACATGCTCAAAATGTTGTTTAAAAAAGAATTTCTGGATTAAAATATTAGCTCATTGGAGAGCAGTATCCTAGGCGAATGTATTAAGTAATAAGTTCGGTATGAGCCATACTTCTGGCTTTAATCCATTGGTTGCCAAAAATGCTTAACAATTCTTTGCTCAACAGTTTGGCGTGTAGGTGAGAAAAATCACTTGTTAATGTGAAAACGTGAAAGGATAATTCATACTAATAGATGTTCCAAAAAATTTGTCGAATGTTATTCAGCCTTGATGCGGTGTAGCATTGGGGAATGAGCCTTATCGGCCTTTATGTGTGACCACTTTACCCAGCAATGACAGGTAATAAGACCTGTAAAAGCACTAGGTAATCTATTCGTTTCCCAGAGTTTCTCGGTCTCTGTTGGGATATCAATAATTATCTGATATTCAATAGACCTCAGCAGCATGGGTTGAAAGTATTTTGTTAGATAGATGGATAGTCCCCTTTTACCAGTGGAATATAGTCCAAACGCCGGGTTATGTTGTAATCGTTTATTCAGTTATCGAAGATGAGTGTTGCGTGTCGGATGATGAGTGCGTGGCAGTTCCGTAGCGATGGGAGCGAAGTCGGCGGCTGGAACACGTATGGTGGCGAAGCAAACGTGGAGAGCAGACGATTGTGGTCGGGCTTCCGTTGCTTGGTACCAGGAGTGTGAATCCAGGGCGTGGTCCGAGGCTTCCAATGTCGGCGTGCGTCTACGTCAGCAAGACGCTCTTTATCGTCTTGGCTGCTGACGAGGACAGGCGACTCTCACGACTGAAGAGAGTAACTGCGTAGATGGTAACACATTTAGTTAATTGTTCTGACTGCTGTTCTGACCCTCGGTACGGGTATTTATAGGACAGTAGTCCTTTGTTATTAGAGGTGTGATGGTGGGGGATAAACATTCGTGTTGCAAAGCCATACTGCCCGTGTGTATTTGCAGCGTCAGCTGATGATATTCTAGGAATTATCTACTCGTGTAGTAATAACACTTGACGCAGCTGTATTACATTTGCACTTTGGACGAAATGGTCCCACAGGTATAATCCAGAAATTTGTCTACAAGTTTTTTTACACGTTCAACATGTTGTTATCTCAACAGTTAAGTTATCATGATAGGAAAAACCATCTAAGAAATTCTTTTAATCCATCGTTCAAAACCCCTTTGACAAACTAGGCTTCCAAATCGGTGATATTTGCCATTTAACCTGGCTGCTTCGCAAATTAGGTAATTTCTGGATATTCACGCGGGTGTTTTTTCGACGCGTTTTTTGGGGGGTACCGTGCCCTCGACGGGGGGTACGCATCGCCCCCCGGGTGGTAACGTACACCCCCCCCACATCAATATTCATTGTGCCTCGGATAGGAATTGGTCATTAAAGTAAGTACATCAGTTTTGTGAAACGGACCCGCGATGCTGTATTTATCTGATATTCAGAAGTCCATATTTGTACCTTACCTATTCAATATATAATGATCCACGCAACAACTGTAAACTGGACCTTATAAATGGTGTCAGGTGTTTGTGATCTTATCTTATGTTGTCAGTCGGGGACAGATAACTGTACTGTTTCTTGTGCTCTGAAGGGTCTTCCAAACTGTTATTCATGAAAGCGGGAAACTGTATGGAATTTGAATTTTTCAGGGCGTGGACGTTTGGCTGACCTGTAGCTCAAGCACATAACTATCTATCGAGTAGTTAAAAAACGTGCTAAATCACGTGCTTAACGCTAACGATTTGAGCGATCTCAATGACATATCTGTCAATACCGCGATTCGCTTCGCCGAGCATCGACGATCTGGAGCCAAGCGGAGCGAAACTACGCTATATCGCGGCCGTCACTGTCAAACGTCTGATCATTCGCGCTTGTCGGATTGTTTATTATGTCGACTGCTTTTTCTCAATATTTGGCTTGCCGAAAACCGGCTAAATGCAATAATCGAGAAAGATTGAATGAAGATATATGTGCGATTAAGATATATCTCGGGAAATTGGCTCGCGACTAGATGCGCTCGGTTAATAATCCCGATCGATAACTTTTAACGCGTGTTCCATTGTGATCGCAAAAACGTTAAACATCCATCATGGTAAAGAAATCGTTATCACGTCGCTTATTACCGAGTCGGTAGTGATCTGTGATCGAGCAACTGTCCTGTATTTCGAATTTTTTTAACTGTATGGAATATATAATGATTTTAAATCTGGATTTTAAACGCGACCTGTAGCTCAATCACAGATGACTATCAACGTGATAATAAGCGACGTGATAACGATTTCTCACCATTGGTGTTTTAACGTTTTCGCGATCACACAATGGAACATCCGTTAAAAGTTATCGATCGGGGATTATTAATTACCGCTTTTAAGTATGGAAAAATACGCCAAAACTGTAAGTAAAGTTAAATAATTTAGTTTTATAGAGTTTTAATTGTTTGTGCACAATTTATCATGCCATTTATTTGCTTTAAATCAATTTGAGAAAAGCAATAAAACGAAACATTTGTCAAAGTATGCCTTTCATCTAATAGTGTGATTGGCAACGCGACCGTGATTATGAACGTTTGTTCAATTGTGATCGGTCAAAATGAAACTTACTACGTTTTTAAGTTAAACTTTCGACAATCATCTGTTGTTTGAGGCTTACTGACTGTTAATGTTAATCTGTAGGTATCTCGGCCCCCCATGTAGCGAAGTTGAAGAAACAAAAGTGACAAAACGGATTTTGGATGGTAATTTTTGCGATTTTACTTTTTTTGTTAATAAATTTTTACGATGCTTTTGAATGTTTTTTCTACGACAGCTTTCTTAAAGCTCAAATTAAAGTCATATCGACTTTCAAATTTATGTTAGATTCATCAGCTTCACGGTGTTTGTTACTTAGAGATCTGTTAGTATAGCAAGGCTAGACATATTGTTGCTACCCTTAACCGTACTGAGGTCCCCGTGCCACCCCTCGCGCTTTGGGGAGGTAACTGCCACCCCTAAACTTAAGTTATTTATTGCGCCACCGATATCTTTGTGCGATTACAATTTGTCGCGATTATGGTACCAAAATTGATCTGCTTCTAAATTGCTACGAATATAAAATTGCGCTTAAACATTTCTAATTCAAATTGGTATGTTCTAAGTTAGTTCGTGTCCAGCGAATAGAATTTATTTAATGTATTACGTGTAGAAATAGATAAAGTAAAATATCGTTCATTTGCTTGTAGCTGCAAAAATTGGAGTTGAGCCCCTTCGGTATTTCAATAACTTATCATTAAAATAATCTCGCGACCATACAAATTATTTTTAATTAATGCGGTAGGTGGACGAGCTGAAATTTCAGCTGTCCTTGCCGCCTTGTAGCTGCAAGTACAAATTGGATTCAGCACTTCAGCTACGTTATATAGTAACATAAATTTTCCATTGTTTAAATTAATTCTCGTTAGATTTTGCATTCGTAAATGTATTGGGTCTAGAATTAATTAAGTTATGTCAATGTACGCGCGCGCTTTCTGAGGTGATTTTTATAAAAATGGCGCTTAACAAGTTATACAAAAATAAATCAATATGTAATAAAGGTTGTACGGTCTTAAGCACTCTTTAAACGGGACAGTAAACTATACAGTTCTTGTTCTGAAAACTGTGCAGTCTGTCAAAAGACACGCTAAATATGTGTATTTTTTAAGCGCGATTGTAAGTTATTATCGTATTTTAATATGTTTGTGCTCACAGGAGAATGTGTATATACTCGTACTTAAGCTACAATGAAAGCCCCACCTTTCCCTAGACTGCTTTAAAGACTATCGAGTCTTGTTTCAGTCAGCCAACTCTACCGATTTTTTCAACAAGCTATAACGCGATTTTAAGATTGTTAGTGTGTGATAAAAATACGTGTTGAATTTACGATTATGTACGCGAACAAATGCTTTCATTTGTACCCCCTACCACGTCTCGGCTTTGTATTATAATTGTCTTTGTTTCCAACACCCAAACCAACAGAGTCGACCCAAATTGTTACAGTGGTAGGGATGTTAGGTTTCTACCCCGATCATTATTTTATTAGTAATTATTAATTAGTAGTAATTATTAGTAACTAGATTACCCCGATCACTTATTTATTAGTTTGAACGGGTTGTGGTTTAGTGGTAGATTCGAGGGACTCCGGATTAGAATCTCTAGGTTCGAATCCAATCCAGCACAACTTGTTTCCTGCTTTCTGACACAGTTATTTCCGACTATTTGAAAGCAGTTCTAAAACTGAAATATTTGAGTATATCATAAGAACTCAAATGTAATGTTTCTTTTTAAAAAAAAAAAAAAATACAAAAAAAATAATTACAACTATCCCGTGTGGTGACCGGTTTCCGCCTCGCCAGGCCCCCCATCCCAGTCACATCCACCCGTGCATCCGGGTCAGGGTCTCTATGAGGGGGGTTAGCTTAAGCTATATACTTAAGCTAATAATGTAAATATGTTATTGGTTTTTTACGTTTTTAAAAGCGTACAATGTATCGTTTACATAAAAATACAATAACTGTCATGTCATCCAAAAGTCGCTTCGGCCATACAGATTTCGTTTAATACAGGACAGTTTTCAATCTGCATAGCTAGCTTAACACACGGGAAGTGAAATTCACAAAACGCTCATCAAAGAGGAATTGGGTTCTTCCCGTTAGCACGAATATCCTTGTAAACGATTATAAAATATTTAAAAGTATATTTTTACAATTCCAACGATATAAAACACAATTGATCAAAAATTTGATTTTCATTTGTAAATTTATCTTTTTAAAAACACGAAAAATACTGATGAAAAGAATGATTTTTAACGCCGTTATTGGCCTATGGACGTCATACCGTCAACCGTGAAAGGCGTGAAATTCATTCCGTAGTGAGACGCATGCGGCGATGGAGGATTTTGCGACGCGATTTGAAAAAGCGCTGTTTCAAACGCGCTAGAAAATTCCGTATGACATCGTAAAAATTAAAAAAAATTTCCCTAGATATTGTAATTTTTCAATCAATTGAACCCTATTGTTTTGCCACTTACCCGACGAGATAGTGCCCCATGCACCTATTGGTGCGGAATTAGGGATATGAAATATTATATTCTAAAGTTCAAATATCTCAAAGATCCGAAGATTCCTACTAGGGTGACATTATAATACTTCTTGCCTTGATATCTATGGCTCCTTCTACGATCCCTCCCTTCGGTTTCACCCTAGTAACAATTCACCCATACTACTGCACACAGGTAGATTAATCCTTATCCAGTGGAAACACGCACTTAGATCTGTATTTTATTTCGAATGTAAAAATTATGAAAGAAGTAGGTATTAATCGTAAAAGAATGGTTCGTAATTCTTAGTAATTCAATCAAGACCTGCAAGCGGAAAACCAGAGATTCTACGTCATATTTGAAGTCGATTATTTATTTGTAACAAAGATATTAGATAAATGATTTGCTCTTTCTGTTCAAAGTATTAAATTCTATATGTTGATTGTTGTCATGCCTACACAAATTTAATTTGTTACGAGTGCTCTTGGTCGAGTTACACCGTCAGTAATGCACTATTTTACTGCAGCCAATTCAACGACCAAGTTACAGTGCAACGGATCATCTTTCGTATTTATTTAAATTAGTGTGTACACATTAAGGTTACTTATTTATGGCTCTGGACTTCCAAATATAGCTCAAGAGCTGGGGATTGGCTGTCCTTAAATTGTTATAAACATATTAAAACATTACATTCCACTGCGTTTATTGAATTTATTATGAATATTAAAAACACTACTTGATAAATAACAACTACTGAAATTATTAAAACATATAGATCTGACTACGTGATAGGAAATTAATATGCTAAAAACACATCAATACTAATGATAATGAAATATTAAATGTTATTATAATTAATAAACATGTACAAACTAAGAAAATATAAAAAACTGTTATAACATTTAATACATTAAATACCAGAAAATATTGAAATTATTATAAATATTAGAACTTTACAATACCTTGAAGAGTATATTGAATTTTTAATACGAGTATAATATGCAAAAGATTATTCATAGATGTAAAAATGTGCCAAATTTTTAGTAAAAAAAAAAAAGAGTTATTACTAAGGTATGGAAATTACCTTCAAAATGAACATTTTAGCGAATATCAAGTATAAATATGTATCGATTTCTCATTTACAGGTATTTTTCTACTAAGAATATATGAAAATTGTTATGAATATTAAGACAATTATATAATATTAAGACAATTTTTATATATATTAAGGTAATTATATTATAATGTTAAAACGCATATATTAGTTCAATAAATAAATAAATAATACTCACAACCAGTAAATATATAGCAGAATATTTAAGCAGAAAGTAAGTTATGAACTTGAGTACGGACGTACGACTATACGGACGAATGCACGCACTGGCACAAACAAGTTTACTAATAATATTGATGTTTTTAAAGCTATCTTTATATGGCGCAGTTTACTACACACAGTTTTCTGTGCAGTCTGAAAAACGGTCCCGTATAAAGGTATAACTCGTTATGAAAAAACTGTTGAAAAACAGTGCTTAGTGTCAGTTTTAAGCTGACATGACAGTCAATGTTTTTTATGTAAACGTTAAAATAGACATTGGTTTATTGTATGCTTTTAAATACGTAAAAAAACAATAACATACATACATAATTAGCTAAATATACATTTTCCTGAGAGCTTAAACATACGCTTAATAACTTACAATCGCGTTTCAAAAATACACTTAATTTAGCGTGTCTTTTGACAGAAGTTTGACAGACTGCACAGTTTTCTGAACAAGAAAACTGTGTAGTTTTCTGAACTACAAGAAACTGTCTCATATATAAAGTGGGCATATAACACTAATCTAGTTCATTTTAGGGAACAGTGTCTGGATGCCATCTCTGGCGGAAATGAATAGTTAGTGTGCCATTTGTAATTTTTTCTTAGCATATTTTTTATGTCAAATTGAATATCTCATGAAATGTATGTATTTTCTTTTGCATGTATCTAATAAGTAATTTTTCATATATGTAATTACTTACTGTGTAACTTAAAAAAAAAAAAAAATTAAAAGCCCTACGGGCGTTAAGAAAAATATAAATAAAATAAAATAAAAAATATTTTTGAACAACATTTCGAATGAATACAAATACTTGTAGACAAATTACTGGATTTATACCATGCTGGGCTGATATCAGATATTATTGATATCTCAACAGAGACAGAGAAGCTCTGGAAACGAATGTGGGTTAATCTAGGCGTTTACAGGGCTTATGACCTGTCATTGTCAGCTTCTCTGTCTCTGTTGAGATATCAATAATAAAAAATATTTGACCCAAAGTTTTCGATAAATATTGTTATCAGTACAATTTTACTTCAAATCTACTATACTGATGAAAACATTTTTTTTAGATTAAAAAATCATAATACACATTCGACTCCAAATATGATGTAGATTCACCAGTTTTCGGGTTGTACCTAGAGTTTTGTTACACCATGTATAATATAGGTACCTACCCGTGTGCTACGTGTCCCAAAGTTAAAAAAAAATTGCAGATTGCAGTAATGAGGAATTAAACGACTTTTTGAAGTTATACTTCTTTACGCCCGTTAGACACTTTGGGTTGGGATGTTGGTCGAGAAACCGCGTCACGCTGATTTTTAAGAGAAAATGGCGCTTAAGAGAAAATGGCGCCACAGTCACTGATGCTTGTATCTGATACTTGTTTTGATACAAGTATCGATACTTTTATTGATACTGATATTGAAGCCGGAATTAACAGTACCAAGTTTCAACACCGATAGCGCTGCAAGACAATAACGTTGCTCTTCTATGTTCCCAGTGTTTTTTCCATTTTTAGTTGTTTGGAGGTGGTCTGACTTTAACAGTTGTCATTTCTTTTGTTTACTGGGAAAATTCAGAAATAACTGATAATGATAATATAGGTATATAATATAATATAATAATGAAGTCACGTATAATATATTGAATAATATTGAAAAATGTATTATATTTCATTTATATATCCTGTCTGTTTGTGTGTGCGTGAGTGGGTGTATGAGAATGGCCAAAGAAGTATAACTTCCACCGTGTGGTCCGACGCACACCGATTTTTAATGTGCTTTTTTGCGCTATACTAACTCTTATAACTCTTTAAAAATAATTTAAATGCTAGAATAAGGACGTTATTATTTACATGTTTTGCGCTTGCATTTGTCGATTTCCCATCGAGAATCGCAGTCGAATGTGACCTGTTCATTATTTGCGTCGTGCTATCGTAATAGGTTACGTCACAGTGCAAGTTCTCGGAATGAAAAAATGTTAAACAGTTTTTTTCGTAAACGATTTAACCCTATTTTTAGGAGTACCTACCTAAATATTCTGTAGTGTAATCAGAACTCATCCCCTCGCGTTTTATTTTGTTTAGTTTTTAAACCCCGCGCCCCGCGACAATTGACAAAATAACCCTTTAAAATACAATGGGGAATTACGAATGTTATTTTAATATTTATGACGCTAAATATTACAACGGATTCTCATGGGGTCTTTTAACCTCTTTTCTGCTACGACTTGATCATAGCATGACATTTATAAGGGTGTTGGCGGTTTAAATGTTGAATTAAAAAACCTACGGAACATTTTTAGTAGTACTTCAAAAAATAGAAAGCCAGGGCTCCGATTCTACAAAGGTTTAAGACATTTTAGCGATTCTGATAACTGTCACTTAACTGTCACTGTCAAAAATCGGAATCGGATTTTCGGCTTCAAAGTAGAGTAGAATCTTGGTAGAATCTCTCAAGGTCTATGCATTCCACAAGACATAAAAGATCAACATTTTTGGAGAAGCAAATTCGTCGAATAAGTAAGGTTAAGCCCGCTTTATATGGGACAGTTTCTTGTTCAGAAAACTACACAGTTTCTTGTTCAGAAAACTGTGCAGTCTGTCAAACTTCTGTCAAAAGACACGATAAATATGTGTATTTTTGAAACGCGATTGTAAGTTATTATCGTATGTTTGCTCTCAGGAAATTGTGTATATTTAGCTAATAATGTAAATATGTTATTGGTTTTTTTTACGTATTTAAAAGCATACAATAAACCAATGTCTACTTAAACGTTTACATAAAAAACATTGACTGTCATGTCAGCTTAAATCTGACACTAGCACACAGTTTTTCATGCAGTTTTAGCTTTATACGGGACCGTTTTCAGACTACACAGAAAACTGTGTAGTAAACTGTCCCATATATAGCGGGCTTTAGAGATAAACGATTTGACAGCGATTTGACAGTTCAACGGGAAATGGGCGTCTAGTGACGTTTGGGTTTACTTCGGGAATCGAAGCGCTGGGCCCGTATTCTGAAGTCCCCACGTCTCTATGGCAACTAAATTTCCAAGAAACGGCGCGTCTGATGACATTCCTCCCCCAACCGGTCGCCGCGCATTTCCGAGAAACTAACGAAACAAAACACCCTTAGCTTGTATACACCGTGTCCCACGATGAGACCGCGAAACTCCGGAGGGTGATTGTTCATGGTATTCTGAGAAAAAAATCCTTATAAAGTTTTTTGATCCGGGCATTTTTAATAATTATATAAAAAAAAGTATTAATAAAAAGCGACTATGTAATACAGGCTTCTGTTTGAAATGCTTGCGGTGGCGGTGGTGGCGGTGGGCGGGGAGGAGTGGGGGAACGCCTTGCCTTGTGCGGACATTCAAAATTCGAATTTCATATCTGAAATTGGTGCAGGTCACGTGTGTTAGCCAGTTCAAAAATGGACGGTATTACACGCGTGAATTTTTTATTCATATTTAATAAATTTTTTAAGAAATTAGAATTGAGTTTTTTGAAAAACTTTACTAGGATTTTTTTTTCAGAATATCATGAATAATCACCCTCTGGAGTTTCGCGGTCTCATCGTGGGAAACGGTGTATATTTCTTTCATCCGCGGATAGAGGTTTATAAACTGGTTTTTATTGGTCAGAAAACGATACAAGAAACTGTGTTGTTTTCTGACCAAGAAACTGCACAGTAAACTGCGCCATATAAAGTGGGCTTAACTTACTAACCCTCACGCCATTTCCCCGAAGGGGTAGGCAGAGAGGATAGAAGAACGCCACACCACTCTGTCCATACTTCTCATGCTTCCTCCACAATCATACATCTTCTCATGCACGCACGTCGATTATTCCGACTTCTTACATGCCCACTTACAAGCACTTGCTTAACTTGATCACGCCATGTCTTTCTCGGCCTTTCTCGACTTCTACGTCCAGGCGCCGTCGCATCATATATTTTTTTTAGCCGCTCTTTCATCATCCATTCGCTCTACATGACCGAACCATCGTAAAAGGCCTTTCTCAATTTTGTCGATAATGCTTATCTCGGCCTTGCACTCTGCTCTAATTTCGACATTTGTACACCTATCATACATAGTCTTACCACACATTCGCCTGAGAGATCGCATTTCAACTGCATTATCGTAAAATATTAATAGACGCGACAAATCTAATACAATACATAGGTACTTAATAATTTGAAAAAAAATACAATTCCGTACCAACGTACCTAAGCGTAGCAATAGAAATTAAATTGACACAATAATATTGACATTAGCTAATGGCGTTAATGCCGCGCCACCTGTCAATGTTACCCCAGGCACACTTGCCGCTCTAAGTTACCCCCCTAATGACCCAAATTATAAATATAAACATTCGCAATTTTATTTATTAGTCAAACACCAGTCTTGACAATGAAAAGCGCACCCCTATTTGGATTTTTACTTAACTATTGTATGTCACAACCAACCTGCCGTTATTTTTACCTTTCGGAATGAAAATCATGGTGAATTAATTTACTTTAAAACTGTTTTTTTTTTCATTTAAAATTTATAAAGTATTTTTCTTAAAATGCTTCAAATTTTTATATACGTAGGGTCACAAAACTCTTAGTACAACCCGAAAACTGGTGAATCTACATCATATTTGGACTCGAATGTGACTTTTAAGTATGAGCTTGAAAATTTTTTTTTTCTTCTCGTAAGATTAAGTAAAATTGCCTAAATTCTCATTAAAATTCATTTTTTGCTATTGTTTTCTTCATGGATAGTTTTAATTTGACTAAATAAATTATATTTGATAACAATTTGTTGAAATTACTCGAAAAAAAAATCTACTTCTTACTGAATTTTCTCGAAAACTATGGGTCAAATCAAAAAATTTTATTCTACAAAATCGACTCCAAATATGTATGTTGTATATAATATAATATGTAGTATATGAAGTAATAAAAATGATGTAGATTCACTTGTTTCCAGCTTGCACATCTAGTTTTGTTAGACGGTATATAGTTTTATTGATACTACATATAAGATTTTAATATTTACAGTAATTTTACAATTATTAAAATATTCCCTAAAAAAACTATAAAATTGTACCTACCCTCATTGTTATTATTAATATCGTTTAGTAGGGAGATTAAAGCACCCCATATAGAGCCCGCCGTTTGACAAATTTGCGACATATTTTGTGATTTTCGTAAAGTGATGACCGTAAAACAAACCCCTTCTAATCCGGGACTTGGGGATAATTGTTAGGGGCTGTCTCCCCCATTAACATCCCCATTATAATTCATATTGTGCGTTTGGGATTTTATTGCGCCCATTATATGGGTAGGTGAATATTTTATTACTACCCATATTCAGACCGAGTTAGTTAAAAGTTTTTGGAAATATGGTGACTTTTGAGTATTATTATGATTAAATAAATGATACTTGAAAACAATTAGCAACATTTTTATCAACAAAAAAAATCACCTTTCTAATAATTTTTCTCAAAAACTATAGGTCAAAGATAGGAAAAAGATCTACAAAATCGACTTTAAAAATTATGTAGATTCAATGGTTTCCCGCTTGTACATCGAGTTACAACTTGTATAGAATTCTCAAATCTCATAATTCCTTAACTAACGTAACTAACTAACTAACCATCACGCCATTTCTCCGAAGGGGTAGGCAGAGAGGATAGAACGCCATACCACTCTGCCCTGACATACTTCCTTTGCTTTCTCTACATTCATACATCTTCTCGTGCACATACGCCGAATATTCCGACTTTTCACAGGTCCACTTTCAAGTACTTGTCGTACTTGGTCATGCCATGTCTTTCTCGGCCTTCCTCGACTTCTACATCCAGGCACACTCGCATCATATATTCTTTCAGCCGGCCTTTCATCGCTCATTCGCTCCACATGACCAAACCATCGTAAAAGCCCTTTCTTAATTTTGACGATAATGCCTAATCTCAGCCTTGCACTCTGCTCTAATTTCGACATTAATTTGTACACGTATCATACATAGTCTTACCACACATTCGCCTGAGAGATCGCATTTCAACAGCAATTCCTTCTTCATGATAATAAATACCCTATTGTCTATTGTACGCGTAATATTTATTTGCGCGTGTTATCTTTTAGATACAAATTGTACTGTAAATTGTCTCTGTACAAATAGCAATTAGTAAAATGCTTTTTACAGATAGTGTTTTCCTGGGTTATTATGCCGTGTTTGTGGGCTTTGTGTTGCCGACGTTTCGGAGCACATTGCAGTGTCCATCTTCAGGGCTGAATGTGCTTCATTCAGCCCTGAAGATGGACACTGCAATGTGCTCCGAAACGTCGGCAACACAAAGCCCACAAACACGGCATAATAACCCAGGAAAACACTATCTGTATTCTGAAGGCCGTGAAAACCTACGAACCTTGAAAATGCTTTTTATTTAAATATGATTATTATTTATATCTTTTGCTGTAGGGGAGGGTGGTGCAATAAGCCCCACGCCGCGCATATGTCGTGAAATTGGTGCAAATTAGCCCGCGGTGGGGCAAGTGGCGAGGGGGCAAGGTGCGTCAATTGTCATGTGTCATGTAGGACCCCTGACGATGTGGAGCACTGCGCCGATTACTATAAGTTTATCATTGATTTACCGAAAGTGCGAAGAACATTTTTAATGAAAGAAGTGTGAATGATATTAATGATATCCCAACAGAGACAGAGAAACTCTGGAAACGAATGTGGATTATCTATTCGTTTACAGGGCTTATGACTTGTCATTGGCTGGGTCACTGGGCCACTTGATGTATTACAATATTCCCCATTCCATGGGATATCAATATTAGTGTAGATATTACATCATGGCTAAATTGAATTAATAATAATGATAGGATAAGAAAAGTTAGGAAAAAGTGCAATGTAAAATATATTAGTCTATGTAAAAAAATATACATACTAAATAAATATAATAATAAAAAAATAAAAATATATATACACCGTGTCCCACGATGAGACCGTGAAACTCCAGAGGCTGATTATTCATGATATTCTGAGAAAAAAATCTTAATAAAGTTTTTCAAAAAACTCAATTCTAATTTCTTAAAAAAATTATTAAAATATGAATAAAAATTCACGCGTGTAATACCGTCAATTTTTGAACTGGCTCACACCACGTGACCTGCACCAATAAGCGCGAAGAAATCACATCTTGATATGAAATTCGAATTTTGAATGTCCGTACAAGGCGTACCAGAGCGGACCCCCACTCCTCCCCGCCCACCGCCACCCCGCCGCCGCTAGCACTTCAAACAGAAGCCAGTATTACACTCGTCGCTTTTTATGAATACTTTTTTTAAAATTAATTACTGGAAATGCCCGGATCAAAAAACTTTATAAGGATTTTTTTCTCAGAATACCATGAACAATCACCCTCCGGAGTTTCGCGGTCTCATCGTGGGACACGGTGTATGATATTAGCCCAGCATGGGTATAATCCAGTAATTTGTCCACAAGTATTTGTACACATTGTCTTGCGAGTCTTGTTATCTGCAATCTCTTGGATGATATTCGTATGAATTGATGTGCTAAGATTGACACTTTTATCCAGTTGAAGTTAAAAATAAACCTTCATGTAATTAAGCACAAGCCTACAGAAATCGAACCCGCGACCTCAAGTATGGTAGCCTATCGCGCTACCACTATGATACGAGGCAGGCTCGCCTTAGACTGGTTCCGAAGCGTAAGTCCGATCATCTTAGCTTCATAAATGATTAAGATACACTGCACTTGGTGTACCGATGCAGTGCCCTATAGTAATAAAAATAATCGGCGAACTTACATAGTGCCATTTTTGTGAAAAATCACCTCCAAGGCGCTTTACAATTAAAACTACCGTTTAACCTAACCACCAATTAGTGCGGATAAGGGAATGTAGTAGGTAGTAGTACTTAGTAGATACAATCCTTTGATGTTTGAAGTTTAACCGATTTAATTTTTATAAAAACTTTACATAACTCAAACATTAAGTTGTTTTTTTTTTTAATTTTCAGAAAATTTGTATTAGTTATCGGCGCAGTGTCCCAGCTAAGCGCTAAGTATGTTTATACCGTGGGGAGAGCCATTTAACGCCCTGACAATTATATGTGGTGAAACCGGTCGCTGGCAATCATCCTCGGGGAACGTTGACACCTACTCACTACCCTCCGAGGCCGGTTACTTTAGGGGGGCCCTAACCAAACTAGGTCCCTGTAAACACTCTATTCATATATTTTATGAAAGAATCAAAAGTGGGAAGGCTTCTCCTCCTTTAAAAAACAAAATATCTAAAAAATAAGACGATATAAACACGCATCTGTTGCTCGATCACAGATCACTATCGACTCGGTAATAAGCGACGTGATAACGATTTCTTACCATGGATGTTTAACGTTTTTGCGAACACAATGGAACACGCGTTAAAATTTATCGATCGGGATTATTAAACGAGCGCATCTAGTCGCGAGCCATTTCCCGAGATATATCTTATTCGCACATCTTTATTCAATCTTTCTCGAGTGCCGTATTGCATTTAGCCGGTTTTCGGCAAGCCAAATATTGAGAAAAGCAGTCGACATAATCAACAATCCGACACGCGCGCGACAAACGTCAAATCTGACGTTTGACGTTTGGCCGCGATATCGCGTGCGAACACCGAGCCGAGCATTGCCGAGGCAACGCTCGGGGATGCTCGGCCACGCGAACGTGGTATGAACGTATGTTCATTGTGATCGGTCAAATGGTTAGCGTTAGCACGTGGTTAACACGTTTTCAACTACGTCGATAGTTATCTGTGATTGAGCTCCTGGTCGATATCTAAAATGTGTGGAAAAATCATTGCTCTAATGTTAGATTCCAGGGAGAAAATCGAGGAATACGTTAGTATGGTAAGCGGCCGCGGTCACGTGGTGGAGTAGGTATGTTCTTAATGCTACACTACATAGCCAGCTGCTAGAAATCTGGTGACCATAAATTCAAACAAAATAATAATTGAAACAATAAAAATAATAATTATATCACTTGCCTTATTCGTCACACCACTATAATGATTAGTGATTACTGAAGTTGGCAATGTTTATTTATTTATTTTTTTTTTATTTTTTTATTGAAATTAAAATCTGTTACAAAACATAATATACCTAAACATATTGTTGGTAATGTACAAAAATTCAGACACAACGTTTCTACCTCTCTAATAAAGTGGATACTTGTGTTTAGAGAGGGAGTTCGTTTTACAATTTTTAATTTTTTATATGAGTAAGTTTCACCATAAATTTTTTAAATAAAATAAATAAAATGAACAAAATGAAAAAAAAAAATCTTCTGTATGGGAGTTTAGGCTGGGGTAGGTCTTATATGTATTTTAAATTTAGTTTTAAAGATTTGATAATTTTTTATGGATTTTAAGTTTTCCGGAAGTTTATTAAAGTTTTTTTTACCCACGTACGTATAATGATTTAACGCTGCTGTTGTTTGCTCCCAATTTATAATGGAAAAGTGTTGGCACTCTAATCCAATATAATGCTACGCTTGACTGGTGCAATTATATAGCTAGGGTCGAAGTACTACCCTTAAGCGCACTTTTTACGAGACAGAAAACTGTACAGTTTGCAAACTGTCCCGTATAAAGCGAAAACTGTATGGAATATTGAATGGTCGGCGCGACATTTGGCTGACCTGTAGCCCAATCACAGATGACTATCGACGTGGTAATAAGCGACGTGATAACGATTTCTCACCATTTGCTCGATCACAGATCAGTACCGACTCGGTAATAAGCGACGTGATAACGATTTCTTACCCATGGATGTTTAACGTTTTCGCGATCACAATGGAACACGCGTTAAAAGTTATCGATCGGGATTATTAAACGAGCGCTTCTAGTCGCGAGCCATTTCCCGAGATATATCTTATTCGCACATATCTTCATTCAATCTTTCTCGAGTGCCGTATTGCATTTAGCCGGTTTTCGGCAAGCCAAATATTGAGAAAAGCAGTCGACATAATAAAAAATCCGACAAGCGCGATGATTTGACGTTTGACAGACGGCCGCGATATAGCGTAGTTCGGCTCCGCTCGGCTCAGATCGTCGATGCTCGGCTCAGCGATCGCGGTATTGAAAGATATGTCATTGTGATCGCTCAAATCGTTAGCGTTAGCACGTTATTAGCACGCTTTTAACTACGTCGATAGTTATCTGCGCTTGAGCTACATGGATGTTTAACGTTTTCGCGATCACAATGGAGCATCCGTTAAAAGTTATCGATCGAGATTATTTATAACCGCTTTAAATATGGAAAATACGCCAAAACTGCAAGTTAAGTAAAATCATTTAGTTTTATAGAGTTTTGATTGTTTGTGCACAATTTATCATGCCATTTATTTGCTTTAAATCAATTTGAGAAAGCAATCTAAAACGAAACATTTGTCAAAGTATGCCTTTCATATATGGTGCTTGGCAACGCGACCGTGATATGAACGTATGTTCATTGTGATCGGTTAAATGCTTAGCACGTTTTTAAGCACGTCGACAATCATCTGTGATTGAGCTAGACAGAATAATATCGACAGTTTGAATGCTTTTAAAAACGTAAAAAACAAATGACATATTTACATTATTAGCTATATTAACGATTTCCTGTGTGCAAACATACGATAATAACCTTACGATCGTGCTTAAAAAATACACATATTTAGCGTGTCTTTTGACAGTTTGTTAAAAAAAAAACTGTGCAGTTTTTGGTTCCGTATCACGTTTGCATTATCGAAAGCAGTATTTTTATACTATAATTATATTTGCCAGAATTTACTGTGTTTTAATTATGATTATTGATATATTTTATTTTATTTTATTTTATTTTTTTATTTTATTTTATTTTATTTTATTTTATTTTATTTTATTTTATTTTATTTTATTTTATTTTATTTTATTTTATTTATTTTATTTTTATTTTATTTTATTTTATTTTATTTTTTTTTTTATTTTATTTTATTTTATTTTATTTTATTTTATTTTATTTTATTTTTATTTTATTTTATTTTATTTTATTTTATTTTATTTTATTTTATTTTATTTTATTTTATTTTATTTTATTTTTTTTTTTTATTTTATTTTATTTTATTTTATTTTATTTATTATTTTATTTTATTTTATTTTATTTTATTTTATTTTATTTTTTTATTTTATTTTATTTTTTTATTTTATTTTATTTTATTTTATTTTATTTTATTTTATTTTATTTTATTTTATTTTATTTTATTTTATTTTATTTTATTTTTTTATTTTATTTTATTTTATTTTATTTTATTTTTTTATTTTATTTTATTTTATTTATTTTATTTTATTTTATTTTATTTTATTTTATTTTATTTTATTTTATTTTATTTTATTTTATTTTATTTTATTTTATTTTATTTTATTTTATTTTATTTTATTTTATTTTATTTTATTTTATTTTTTTTATTTTATTTTATTTATTTTATTTATTTTTTTATTTTATTTTATTTTATTTTATTTTATTTTATTTTTATTTTATTTTTTTATTTTATTTTATTTTATTTATTTTATTTTATTTTATTTTATTTTATTTTATTTTATTTTATTTTATTTTATTCGGGTTACAAACAGATGTACAGGTAAAACATAATATAATTAAAACAAATAATTAACAATAACATGCCTGCCATCCAATTAAATGCATCCGCAGGTAACTTTAAACAGTTATAAGAATCTACTTATAATGTAAATAAATATTTGTCATAATATAACTCTGCAAGTTTTTGAGTTTCATTATATATTTGTTATATGGGGTGTCAAACGTATCTAAGCTATTAAATTTATCATCAAACGCCTTACAAATTCGAGGAATCGTATAGGTGAAAAAGTTTAGGCAGTCTAGTTGGTCTGGAAGGTCTAAATATCTCAACAGAGAATAGAAACATACGTACATAGAATCTTTGCAAAGGGGTATCTAGGCTGATCTGGGCGTTTACAGGGTTTGCTACTTATCATCGGCCAGGTAAAGTGGCCACACGACACATTATTACAGCACTCTTCATTCCACCGATCATCTGATCTGTTAAAAAAATAAAATTTCCGCTAAATTAAAAAAAAAACTATTCTGCCCCTTTTCCCAATACCTGTAACCTGTAGGTATGAATAGATTCAGAAGTACGCCACTGATTAATTAATTTATTTATTTACGGACAGAGTCCATTAAATTTAAGTAATCAAATAACAATCTATAAATACCTGTTGGGTCGGAGAGCCAATGGCAGCTCATGTCTTTTCCGGAAGGAAGTCAGTAGTCATATCCGGGAGAGAGAGAAGAAAAAAACATTATTTTCAAAATCGAACGTTCATTATTATAAATACAGTATGAGAAATAAACTAGGTATTTTAAACTTGGAACAAGAATTCAGTAGAAGGAGCGTTTCTATACGAGTTTTCTGAAAATATACGCTTTAAGGGGCTACCCTTTGTTAATTGTAAAATGTAGTAAGCGCCCGGATGAGCGCTCGTTAAAACACGACCAAAATCCGATCGAACGTCGCGCCGTTTGGTTTCATTATTATTTGCATCACGTAGGTATACAAAAAATACACGATAATCTTTTTCAAATTTAATATAGTAAAATCTACGGAATTTAATATAATAAAAAATCTACCAATGTTTTACAAATTTTAATCAGATAATGCACTAGATATATACGTATTCTTTAATACATTTTTTTTTAAATCTTATATGTACTGTTTTTGTGTTATGCATCAAATGTTATTAAAAACAGGGGGTTTCTTTAAAATAATTGTGATTCAACGAAATATTTAAATAAAAATTTAGTCCGATAATTCACTAGAAAAAAGAATTAATAATTACGTCATATTTTTTTCATTTTTATTTAATGAACCATGAAGTACAAGGGATTTTTGCCCTGACGTACATGAATGTATGGGGGACCCCGGACCCTCGCCTTAATTTCATGACACCACTTATTATCAAATTCCACCGTCTAAACACTCCAGCACTTGGGCCAATACACGAAACGTGTGACGAAGATGTCTAGTGATGACGCAGATGCCTATAATTTAACATTTACCTGCCTAACTTTTTAAAATGTATGTTTTATCTGTTAAGAACATTTTTCATTTCTCGGCGATTTTTTTTCTCTTAAATTATTTTTTTTTCTCAAATTGCGCGTGAGCAGTTTATTCTTGGGCGCGTCACCCTAATGGGAAATGTTTTAGGTGCTAGGGCACCTTGAGGCACCTCAGTTGCTCGATCACAGATCACTAGCGACTCGGTAATAAGCGACGTAATAACGATTTCTTACCCATGGATGTTTAACGTTTTCGCGATCACAATGGAACACGCGTTAAAAGTTATCGATCGGGATTATTAAACGAGCGCATACTAGTCGCGAGCCATTTCCCGAGATATATCTTATTCGCACATACTCGTATATTCATTCAATCTTTATTATAATTTAGCCGGTTTTCGGCAAGCCAAATATTGAGAAAAGCAGTCGACATAATAAAAAATCCGACAAGCGCGTTTGATTTAACGTTTGACGTAAGGCCGCGTTATAGCGTGCATCGGCCCCGCTCGGCTCAGATCGGCTATGCTCGGCTATCGATACCACGGTATCGAACGAATGTCACTGTGATCGATCAAATCGTTAGGGCTAGCACGTGGTTAGCACGGTTTTAACTACGTCGATAGTTATCTGTGATTGAGCAACTGGTACGGTATTTAAGCCCACTTTATACGGGATACTGAGGGATCGTCCCACCTCCACCCGCGACTGTTATAGAGTCCTTGGGGACTCTCTGTCAGTCACGCTATTTTATGCAGGACTTTAAATTTTTGCAAATGCAAATGCATAAGCAAATTACAGGGCCTTTACACGGGACAGACAACTACGTTTCTTGTGCAGTTTTACGTACAGAAAACTGTACAGTCTGTCAAAAGACACGATGAATATGCATGTTTTTTAAGCGCTGTTGTAAGTTATTATCGTATGTTTGCACACAGGAAAGTATTAATATACCTAGCTAATAATGTAAATGTTTTACTGGTTCTATAAGTTTTTAAAACATTCAATATGTCAATATCTACTTAAATGTTTAAGTAAAAAACATTAACTGTCAGGTCAGCCAAACGTCGCGCGGACCATTAAATATTCCACACATTTTTCGCTTTATACGGGACAGTTTGCAAACTGCACAAGTAACTGTACAGTTTTCTGTCCCGCATATGAACAAGAGGTGGCCCAGTGGTAGCGTCACAGTCTCTTGAGTTTAAATGGATTTTTGTGTACATAAAATTGTTACTATATAATTTATGATCCCGGACTGCCAAATAACCTAAAAAGCTGGGTATTGGCAGACCTGTTACAAGTAGGTACATTATGTTAGTTCGCCTCTTTGCATAACTAACTAACTAACTAACGAGGGTAGAACGCCATACCACTCTGTCCTGACATACTTCCTTTGCATCCTCTACATTCATACATCTTCTCATGCACATACGCCGATTATTCCGACTTTTCACATGACCATTTTCAAGTACTTGACGTACTTGGTCATGCCATGTCTTTCACGGCCTTCCGCGGCTTCTACGTCCAGGCACACTTGCATTTAAACTTCTTTTAGCCGTTCTTTCATCACTCATTCGCTCCACATGACCAAACCATCGTAAAAGCCCTTAATTTTGTCGATAATGCTTATCTCAGCCTTGCACTCTGCTCTAAAGTAGACATTTGTACACCTATCATACATAGTCTTACCACACATAGATCGCATTTCAACAGCATTCAGTCTACTTTCATCCTTCTTTTTCCAACACCACGCTTCACTACCATACATAAGGGTTGACACCAGTACTCCGTTGTATACTGCCAATTTTGCTTCTTTCGATAAGTTCTTATTTCGATAGCCGACTTTCAAGCACTTGTTTTACTTGATCATGCAATGTCTTTTTCGGCCTTCCTCGATTTCTACATCCAGGCACAGTCGCACCATATATTTTTTTAGCCGTTCTTTCATCATCCATCCGCTCCACATGACCGAACCATCGTAAAAGCCCTTTCTTAATTTTGTCGATAATGCTTATCTCAGCCTTGCACTCTGCTCTAATTTGGACATTTGTACACCTATCATACATAGTCTTACCACACAGAGAGATGACATTTCAACAGCATTCAGTTTACTTTCATCCTTCTTTTTAGGTACATTATGTTAGTTCGCCTCTTTGCATAGAATTCTTATAAATGAAATAAATTTACTTTGCAATTAGGATGATAATAATATAACTGCCCTACCTGTTAGGTCCGGCAGCCGGTGGTAGAACAGGCCCGCCCTGGCGAGCCACTGCATCTGGGCGTGGTGCACTGGGTGCTGCGGGTGGTGCGGGGGCGCGTAGGGCGGCAGCGGAGGCTGCGGGGGCCCCCCGTAGGGAAGCAGCAGCGGCCCGCGCGCCAGCAGCCCCGGACGGGGTATCAGCCCTGGAAAATAGAGACGAAATGTAGCTGCAAGATGGATTGCTGACTAGACTCCTGCATACTTAGTGAAAATCTATTACAAAAACACTGTTATCGACTGATTATTATTGCTATACCTACATAATTTTATGTAACTTTCTAACTTTTTATATTTCTAATCAAGGGCTAGAATTCTCCGACTGTCTTTGCGCTTGGTAGCTGCAGGACGAGTTGAGATCTAGCCTATTTTAGTACAGCGTTCTTGAGGCGATTTTTCGCAAAAACAGGGCTTTATAAATTGTCCGATTAGTAAAATAATAACAGGCTGACAGTGCTGTTTTTAAAATTGACAAATTATTCAAAATTCTTTTGAAAAAATAAGATCGCAGTAATAAATCAAAATAAGAACAACTCCAGATACGTTATACCTTTGTTATACCTATACTATTAACTATTCAATTTATTCTTGGAACATAATTAATTTACCATCACGCCATTGGAACCCCGAAGGGGTAGGAGACTAAAAAGGATAGAACGCCACACCAAAATTATTTACTATGTCCTGGCACACTTCTCTTGCTTCCTCCACATTCATACAGAGCTTCTCATGCACGCATTTCTTTCTTCGATTATTCCGACTTCTTAACATGCCCACTTTCAAACAGCACTTGTTGTTACTTATCGGGACAAGATTGCCATGTTTTTCTTGGTTTATTATAAAAAATAAAAAATAAAAAAAAAAAAATATCCTTCCTCGACTTCTACATCCAGGCACAGCCGCATCATACATTTTTTTTAGCCGTTCTTTCATCATCCATTCGCACTTGTTTTACTTGACATGACCGAATCAACGTAAAAGACCTTTCTTAATTATGTCGATAGTGCTTATCAATAACTATCAATTATTGTCGTATTATTGGATTTATGTAATAAATAATAAAATTATGAAAGGGCTTTTACGATGGTTTGGTTATGTGGAGCGAACGAGTGATGAAAGAACGGCTAAAATAAGTTTAAATGCAAGTGTGCCTGGATGTAGAAGCCGCGGAAAGGCCGAGAAAGACATGGCTTGACCAAGTACGTCAAGTACCTGAAAGTGGTCATGTGAAAAGTCGGAATAATCGGCGTATGTGCATGAGAAGATGTATGAATGTAGAGGAAGCAAAGGAAGTCTGTCAGGACAGAGTGGTATGGCGTTCTATCCTCTCTGCCTATCCCTACGGGGAAATGTCGTGATGGTTAGTTAGGTAGTTAGTCATAATACGTATATTATAATAGATTGAGAAACTGCATTGTAATTAAAATTAATTAAACAGATTTTTCGTTTTAACCACTTTTTATTCTATTGTTTTTTAACTTTCCTGAACATTTTATTAAACTAACATAGACGATATGAATCTGGCACTAAAAATCAGCTCAATTCTCAAATCAAGATATTCGACGCTTCGAGCTACAAATGGAGTAAAAGCCAAAACTCATTTAGGCCAAAATGGCTCTAATGACATTGGTTGCTAGAAGGTTTGTTAAAGCAATTTTGGTCTAAATAAGTTTTGGCTTTCACTACATTTGTTGCTCAAAGATACGATATAATTAAGAAACGTCTGAAGCATTACTACCTCTCCTCAAACCTCTAAAACGTCCTTCATTCATCCTCTTCCCTATCCCTTTCCTTCCTTCCTCTTTTCCATTTCCCCAGTCATATTTTAGTAAGTATATTGTAAGTAATGCCATGTAATTTTAAAGCTGCGTCTTTCCACCAATACTCGGTACAATAAAAATTATCACTAAATAACTGATGGTTAGTTGGAAGATAAAAGCAATAAGCCCGCCCTTGTACTTTTGCTATGTAATTGTACCTACATGAAGTTTTAAATAAATAAATATAAAAAATACAATTTTCTCGGACTTCTGGCCCCAGAATTACCACTCTCCCTCTCAAACCTGTCGATGGTATTAGAGGCGATCTGCCTTTCGAAGTTATCATGCTCAAAATCCCTGTCTATATCGTCCGCGTTTCTGAAATGCGCCGGGTTCTTGGCTTCCAAAGTCTCTGGCTGCGGATACTGGTGATTGAAGAACTCTTGGTTTGGTGGAAGGTGCGGCATGCTGTTCAGCTGTTGGTGATGGTGGATAATGGCCAAGTATTTCTGCTGTGACATCTTCTCCTGCAGCGTCTGCTGGGATTGAAGAAGACTGTTGAATTGAGAAGATTCCGTCGTGTTTTTTGCTAGAAGTGCCTCGATACAAAACGATTTCTTCGTACTATTTATTGAGCTTTGATGTCTATTAATAATTGTGCTTTCTTCGTCTATAATCTTTGGGCTTCCGGATGGCGCCATTTCTAATTCTTCCCCGTAGCAATTTGGTTGAAACTGCTGCAATTTTGATGGTGGATTTCTATTCATAATCTCTACTAGTCTTTCTTCTTTGTATATATTTCGTTCCTCTTCGCTGTCGTCTGCCGCTTTATCACTGATATTATTGTAGAGTTGAGCGTTTTCAAATTTAGTGTTCACTATAATATTTTTGATTGGAGATTCGATTGTAGACATTGTTTTTCATTTGCACTCCTCGCTTTTGTTTATGTTTGTTTTTTTTACATATTCTGCGATATTATTTTTAAATATTTGTTATGAATCTAAAACAAAGAGCGAAATAGAAAAAAAAAAAATTATATTTAGGTGGGTATTTAAGGGTTAGTGCCGGAAACAGAGTTAATGGTGCCTTGAAATCGATAGTGGCAAATAAGAACCTATCGAAAGAAGCAAAATTGGCAGTACACAACGGAGTTCTGGTACCAACCCTTATGTATTGTAGTGAAGCGTGGTGTTGGAAAAAGATGGATGAAAGTAAACTAAATGCTGTTGAAATGCGATCTATGTGTGGTAAGACTATGTATGATAGGTGTACAAATGTCTACTTTAGAGCAGAGTGCAAGGCTGAGATTAAGCATTATCGACAAAATTAAGGGCTTTTACGATGGTTTGGTCATGTGGAGCGAATGAGTGAGGAAATAACGGCCGAAAGAAGTTTAAATGCAAGTGTGCCTGGATGTAGAAGCCGCGGAAGGCCGAGAAAGACATGACATGACCTAGTACGTCAAGTACTTGAAAGTGGTCATGTGAAAAGTCGGAATAATCGGCGTATGTGCATGAGAAGATGTATGAATGTAGAGGAAGCAAAGGAAGTCTGTCAGGGCAGAGTGGTATGGCGCTTTATCCTCTCTATGATGTTACAATACATTATTATGTGGTGAGAGCAAGAACCGTAAGCTAAGATAAAGTAGTATGGCGTTCTATATTCTCTGCCTACTTAAAGGTTCAGATAGCAGTTAGTGAGGAGCACTAAAATTTTACCTAATCTATCAACTTGATAATCATAAAGCTTTATAATATTATGTCAATAGACCAAAGAATTAAATATAATGTTGCTAATGAAATTAGCAAAATTGTTAAGGGGATAATTCCAAGACATTTGCAAAACAAATTAAAAAACAAATTTATTTTTTTTATAAATATGCAACAAGAGGTTCAATAAATATAAGATTGGAAAAGAAAAGAAAAACCATGTCACAGAATTGTCTGATGTATAATGGCATTAAAATTTTTGAGGAGATTCCGGATGATATACGAAATGAACAAAATGTAAATTTATTTAGGGTTAAATGTGAAAAATATTAGTGTATTATATTATAGCTAAATTGAAAATGTATAATGTTAGGATAAGAATAGTAAATTATATAGTACTAAATAAATATAATATTTAAAAAAAAAAAAATCCATGCAATACGATTGAATGTGACAGAAAAGAGCTAAATGATTTCTCCAAAAACCGTGGTTAGAAATAGAACTGTCACATATTTTAAATTAATTTGACCGTATTGCATACAGTGGACGTCCAGGACGCCGAGAACCTGATGCCTTGTAAAATAGCAAGCATGGTGGCGGCTCTCGGGAGGCGTGCGTAGTATATGGCCTAGCCAGTCCGTAGATACCAAGGGTTGCTGTGTCCGTTGCCTCACATCTGTGTGCCTTACAATTAATGAATTACAATTTAGAAAAAAAAATGCGAATAATATGTAAAATTTTCAAAAACTAAATCTTTATTTATTGGATCGTTCATTTAAGTTCCTAATTTGTTTTTATTTTTTTTTTATTTTTTTTTTTATTGTATTATATTCATTTAGTACCTTATAATTTACATAGACTAATATTATTTACAATGTACATTACACTTAATTTTTTTCCTTACTATTCTTATCCTAACATTATACATTTTTCAATTTATAAGACACATATATTTTTCACACATATATTTTTACATTTAACCCCAAATAAATTTACATTTTGTTCATTTCTTATATCATCTGGAATCTCCTCATACATTTTTTTAGACAATTCTGTGACATAGTTTTTCTTTTCTTTTCTAATCTTATATTTTTTGAACCTCTTGTTGCATATTTATGAAAAAGTCATGGTTTTTTAATTTGTTTTGCTAATATCTTGGAATCATCGAATTGTCCAAGAAATCACACACGAAATATAAATATGAAAATCGAATGTAAATAAATATTTCATGTTGACTACCTACGGGAATCGAACCCGCGACCTTATGCAGGGTAGCCAGACGCGCTACCACTGTGCTACGAGGCGGACAAAGAAGAAGTATAACCGGTATAAAATAAGTTGGAGAAATGCGGCAAAATGCGTCTCAAATGATTTGAAAGATGGGGTTTTGAGATATTCAACGAATAGGTAAGCTAAGAACTTCATACAATATTTTATAGATAATCTTACTACTTCATTCCTGCACCCGATGGTCCATAGGATGGTCCTAGGATGATAGGATGATAGTGTGAGATGCACACATGCGTTCTGTCCCCTCCCCTCTTTTCCCTAATCCCATCCATTGAGACCCTGACCGCGGATGCACGGGTGGATGTCTGGGATGGGGGGCCTAGCGAGGCGGGATACCGGTCTCCACACGGGTGGTTGTAATTACTTATAAATAATGATCGGGGTAGAAACTAACATCCCTACCACTGTTAATTTGGGCCGACTCTGGTTGGTTTGGGTGATGGAAACAATGACAATTTATAATACATAAGCCGAGACGGTGGTAGAGGTACAATGAAAGCATTTGTTCGCGTACATAATCGTAAATTCATCCGTATTTTTATCACACTAACAATCTTAAAATCGCGGTTTAGCTTGTTGAAAAAATCGGTAGAGTTGGCTGGACTGAAAAAAGACTCAATAGTCTTTAAAGCAGTCTAGGGAAAGGGTGGGGCTTTCATTGGTCCATAGGGTACCGCATTTATACACCCAGTGACCCAGTGCAGTTTATCTTAAAAGAAAGAAGCGAGATCATCAGTATTACGCTTCATAAATAGTCCGACGAAGTGTTTTGATGTGACAAATCACATTTTTTCTCGTTTATTAGATTTATTGTGTGATTATAATACTTTCCCTTATCCACACCCAATGGTGCATAGGGCACTACCAAACACAAGATATAATCAGCGCACAAAATTTAGGGAGCGCGCTTTTGCGGTTGCGGGCCCTGTGGCTTGAAAAGTGATGTTTCGAAAGAAACTTGAGACCCATTTGTTCTCTAAATCTTTTGATGAATTTTGATAATTGTATTTTCTACTCAGAAATTGAGTTTTCATTCGCTTTAAATTTCCCATTTAATTCAATATTTAAAGCGCCCTTGAGGTATATTTATACGAAAACAGCGCTGTATAAATTATCCATAATAATAATTATGATAATAAAATATCCATCTTATATATAAATCAATTTAATGTAAAAAAAAATATGCGCACTTTGTACGAGACTGAAAACTGTACAGTTCCTTGTTCAAAAATCTGTGCAATCTGTCAAAAGACTCGCTGAATATGTTTTAAGTGTATTGCAAAATATTATCGTATGTTTGCACACAGGAAATTATTAATATACCTAGCTAATAATTTGTTTCATGTTTTAATATGGCTAATTATTTGTTTTTTACGTTTTTCAAAGCATTCAATATACCGATATCTACTTAAACGTTACGCCAACGGATTGTTAACAGCGGACGTCCGGGATGCCTAGAACCTTAAGGTTGACATAAAAACCATTAATAATAGGGTTCTTCCCGATAGCATGAATATTCTTGAAAACGTTTATAAATATTTAAAGTATATTTTTACCATTCCAACGATATAATGATCAAAAATTTTGTTTTCATTTATAAATTTATGTTTTAAAAACACGAAAGTACGAATGATTTTTAACGCCCGTTATTGGCTAATGACGTCATTCCCGTCCACCTTGAAAGGCGTGAAATTCATTCCGTAGTGAGCGCCTATATTGCTGTGACGTCACACCGCATGCGCGCCAAATGGAGGAATTTGCGAGCGATTTGAAAAAGTGTTATTTCAAACCGCGCTAGAAAATTCATATCACATCGTAAAATTTAAAAAAAAAATCCCTTGATATTGTAATTTTTCAATTAATTTTTTTAAATCAAAAATAAAAAATCGGAAAGAACCCAATTGTCAGTTCAGACAAAGGTCGCGCCAACCGTTAAATATTCCACACAGTTTTTGCTTTATTCAGGACAGTTTGCAGATGCACAAGAAACTGTACAAGATCCTAGCATTAATTGCACCGACAACTTTTGGGAGTTTTCAAAATTTGGGAGTTTTCAAAATTATGCTCTATATTTTTAAACTATCATAAAGCTTAGAAAAGTTATTACTAGGTATTAATACTTCAAACTATTTTCTAGGGGAAAACCGTGACCGATTTTTTATTAATAACATTTTGAGTGTGTCCAAATACTGGTAGACAAAAACTGGATTTCACCCATTACGGGCCAATAATTACAATTTGACATCAGAACAGAGACGAGAAGTTTGGAAGGGAATATGGTAAGTTAAGTTATAAGTAAGGGAAATTATAAGCATAACGAATTAAAGAGTCATCTTCAGGCGTTTCCTAGTAGGTGATATAATTCGGTAAGAATCTCACTTGCAATCATAAAGGTCTCTGCTAAAATGCTAAGCAATTTTCTCAATGGATGACAGAGAGTGTTCACATGTGAAGCGTCGCGCCATTTCACCGTATATATACAAGTTTTAATAATTGGCAGATATGGATATCAAATACTAGGTGAAATGGGGAATGTTGTAATACATCAAGTGGCCGCTTAAACCGGCCAATGACAGGTCATAGGTAAACGCCTAGATATCCATATTCCCTTCCAAACTTCTCGTCTCTGTTGAGATGTCAAATTTTTTATTACATTATGTATTATTTGGAAAAATTACAGGAAGCCCTCTTTTTTTTAAATCAATTATTAGGATAACTTTAAAAAATAGGTAAATAGAACAGATTATGTTTTTCTGAGTTACTATGTTTGTACGTTTTGTGTTGCAGACATTTCGAATTTTAACAGAACTCAATTTTTTTATTGTTGATAATAAATCTAAGTATGCAATATTAATTTACTGATCTTGTTTGTCCGCCCCGTGGTGTGGTGGCTAGCGCGTTGGGCTGCCATGCTCGAGGTCGCGGGTTCGATTCCCGACGGGATCAATACGAAATATTTATTTTAATTTTACATACCTACCTTCCTACTTATATTTCAAATGTGATACCTTGGACTGTCTCAGAAGCGTAAGACTGATCATCTTGCCTTTAGGTACACAACAAATTATCAAACTTCACAATGCCGCGCAAAGAAAGTGAAATTGGATACCGATTTTCAAAAAAAGTAGTGGTAATATAACGGATTTTACAAATATTTTTTTTCAAAGAAACATTTGATTTTTTATGATACACTCGAATATTTCAATTTTTGGACTGCTTTGAAATATTCGGAAATAACTGTGCCAGAAAGCAGGAAAGAAGTTGTGCTGGAGTGAGTTTTGAACCTAGAAATTCTAATCCGGAATCCTCGAATCTACCACGAAACCACAACCCGGTTTTAAATGTTAGTTTAATATAACAATATTAAAATGTTAGTATATACATGGAGTAACAAAACTCGTAGTACAACCCGAAAACTGGTGAATCTACATCATATTTGGAGTCGAATGTGTAGCGCAACGTGACATGTGTAACGTGACTAAATACATGATATTTTTAAGAATTTGCAAAAATTATTTGATTATTGAAAAAAATAATCATCTTCGTATTCAATTTTCTCGAAACTATGGGTCAAATAAAATTTTAAAAACTACAAAATCAAGTCCAAATATGATGTAGATTCACTGGCTTCCCGCTTGTACATCGAGTTTTGTTACACCATGTATAAAAGTTATAAATTGAATTATTAAAAAAAATAATTGTTAACACTTGGATCGAATAAATAAATAATTTAAAAATTAATCCGATTTCTTTCCAAATTTTAAAAAACTATTTTCTATTCACTCGTCACTGTTTTTTTTTACCCGTGGCTGCGCGAAATTGGCGCGAAATATTGACAGATGTCAGATCTGACAGGCGAGCGGTCGGGCGTGCAGGAGTCGACTATGCCGACCGGTGGTTAAGTAAAGACTGGATGAATCAGTTGGCAGGGGTGTACAATCTGCTCTTGTAACTACGCTGTGAGCTTAAGTGTTGAGACCAAGTGTGTGATTCTAAATCTACTAACTTGACATTCATACAGCCTACTCCTTAGCCTAAAGGGATAAACGATTTCTCTGAAAATCGAAACGTAATTTTTTTTTAAAATTATGACGGCCTTAGCAACAAAATAACAATATAATAATAATTATTATTAGAGATAATTTCTATAGCGTTGTCTTCGTATATACATGGTGTAACAAAAGTCGTCGTACAACCCGAAAACCGGTGAATCTACATCACATTTGGAGTCGAATGTGAAAAAATTATCACATAAAATCTTAAATTAGTACCTACCTACCGCAGATTAAGTAAAATTGCAGAAATGCGTATTAAAATGCATTTTAAATTTTGTTTTCTTTATGGATAGTATTTATTTGACCAAAAAACATGATATTTGATACCAATTTGCAAAAGTTTATCGAAAAAAAATCGTACTCAATTTTCTCGAAAAGTATGCGTCGAATCGGGTTG
Source organism: Micrasema minimum (assembly GCA_022494985.1). NCBI lineage: Eukaryota > Metazoa > Arthropoda > Insecta > Trichoptera > Brachycentridae > Micrasema > Micrasema minimum. The sequence continues at coordinate 116,818 of JAGVSP010001577.1, forward strand.
TGGTCTAGAGCTAGATTCGGGGATTCCGGATTAGAATCTTTAGGTTCTGATCCCACTCCTGCAAAACTTGTTTCCTGCTTTCTGGCACAGTTTTTTCGAAATTGAAACATTTGAGTATATCATAAGAACTTAAATGTTAAAATAACACAATTTAAAAAAAATCGATTCTCAACCAAAATTGATTTTTATAAAACCCGAGTATTAGTGATGTTCTTCCCTGTTTTTGGTTCTCCTGGCCTGGGTAGATTCAAAATAAAAAAAACTAGCCACCATGCCATTTCCACGAAGGGGGTAGGCAGACAGGATACAGGATAGAACGCCACATCACTCTGTCTTGGCACACTTCCTTCGCTTTCGAAAATCTTTACATATTATTATTATCATTATTTAAAAAAAATAAGTGTGTCCGGAGACTTAAGCGTCCGACTGTACCAGTTGAATATCAGTGATATATAACTAACGATTGTTAATCTTACTATTGACATAAGGGTTACTATTATTTGAACTACTATCTATTAATATTGAGTATTTGATAATGCAAATGATAAGTATCTATCTAATGCATAGAATATTAATTAAAAAGTGATATATCTGTATGTATTCGTTTATTAAAATTATTCCGATTTTTCACATGTCCACTTTCAAGTACTTGTCGTACTTGGTCATGCCATGTCTTTCTCGGCCTTCCTCGGCTTCTACATCCAAGCACACTTGCATTTAAACTTCTTTTAGCCGTTCTTTCATCACTCATTCGCTCCACATGACCAAACCATCGTAAAAGCCTTTTCTTAATTTTGTCGATAATGCTTATCTCAGCCTTGCACTCTGCTCTAATTTCGACATTTGTAAACCTATCATATATAGTCTTACCACACAGAGAGATGACATTTCAACAGCATTCAGTCTACTTTCATCCTTCTTTTTTCAACACCACGCTTCACTACCATACATAAGGGTGGTACCCAGAACTCCGTTGTGTGCTGCCAATTTTGCTTCTTTCGATAAGTTAAAATAAAATACATGATTATTTTTAATGCATTCCTCACTAGGGGACCCCGTGCCAAGGAAAGCTTTTTACAGATTAATGATTTTTTTTTTTCGACCGTAAAAATATCACACATTTATTAGACATATTTTATTTTATCACATATTTTCAAGGGGATGTCCGTGCCGTTTAATATGACTCATCAAGATATTCGTATTTTAACTTGTTAAGAGGGATACTAACGCTGAAAAATCGTGTTTTGACCTATAGGTACTTATAACATGAGACCAATTTAGCGGCACTCACTTAAGGTGAACGCAAAATGGATTTTCTACGGTTTTCCGTAGACATTTTTTCGTTTTCCTACTTTTGTGGGAAAATGAAAAAATGTTTCTTGTTCGCTGATTGTCTAGAATTCAGAAAATCATTGATTTGACCACATGGTGTACTGCACCTGTGCAGTGCCTTATGCACCATTAGGTGCGGAAAGGGGAAAAACAGTAGTGAGGTTTTTTCATATTATGAAAATGGCGCTTTTTAAATCATATCTAGACAGTTAAATGACAGTCAAAATTATGTCTAACGAGAGATTGTACCTAGGTACTCACTGTACAAGCGGGACACCAGTGAATCTACATCATATTTGCAGTCGATTTTGTAGAGTATTTTTTAAAATATTTTACTCGTTTTCGAGAAAATTGTTTTTTTTTAAATTCTTACTAATTATTATTAAATATCATTATTTCTTTAATCAAATTAATACTAGGTATGTATTAACTTAACTTAATTGTAAAAAGAATTCGCACAATACTTAATCTACGGAAGGTAGGTGGGAAGGTACTTATGAAAGCTTTGAAAGGAGAAAAAAAATGTTTTTCGAAGCTCGTATTCAAAAATCATCTTACACATTCGACTCCAAATATTTATTTATTTATTTATTTAAGGATGATTTATAAAGCGCTATTTCCGCGAGAAATCACCTCAAGAGCGCTGTACAATAAAGAGGCTAAACAACACGTTTTGCAGCTACCAAGCGCATGAACGGTTGGGGTTCTATTCTAGTCTCCTACAGTTAAAGACTTACATAATAAAAGAAAATATTTTGAAGTTAATTAATTTACATAGATTAATATTGAAACTAGTAAATTATACAGGGTTATTTTTTAGTCAGTTAACAAAAAAAAACCCGGAATTCAGTATCGTTAATAGAACCCATTTCAATAATATGATGTAGATTAACCAGTTTTCAAGTTGTAGGTACTACAAATTTTGTTTCTCCATAAACATGGGGTAGATAGTAGATACCTAACTATAAAACTAAAATAAATCTTGATAATTCATACAATTAGACGGCTGTCATTTTAATCAAGTTATATCATCTATTTTAAGGGCTGTTAGCTTCGATGATTTCCAACACCCCCCTGGGGTAGTGGTCCCGGCGCAGGACCGTAGTCTGGAGTTCGATCCCCCTCCCCTCCACAGACCCCCCCTCCCTCTATAGGTCCCCCCACGGCTTCCGTTTCCAGGCTCCTCCCAGAAGCAACAGTGCTCACCCACTGAGATCGGAACAGAGATTCTCAAACTGTTGTTATTATAATTATTATGGGTAATTTATACGTGGTGTAACAAAATTCTAGGTACAACCCGAAAACTGGTGAATCTGCATCGTATTTGGAGTCGAATGTGTAATATGACTTTTAAATCGATTATTATTATATTATAGGCAAGCTAAATTGGCAGTACCCAACGGAGTTCTGGCACCAACCCTTATGTATGGTAGTGAAGCGTGGTGTTGGAAAAAGAAGGATGAAAGTAGACTGAATGCTGTTGAAATGTCATCTCTCTGTGTGGTTAGACTATGTATGATAGGTGTACAAATGTCGAAATCAGAGCAGAGTGCAAGGCTGAGATAAGCATTATCGACAAAATTAAGAAAGGGCTTTTACGATGGTTTAGTCATGTGGAGCGAATGAAAGAACGGCTTAAAGAAGTTTAAATGCAAGTGTGTCTGGATGTAGAAGCTGAGGAAGGCCGAGAAAGACATAGCAAGACCAAGTACAACAATTACTTGAAAGCGGACATGTGAAAAGTCGGAATAATCGGCGTATGTGCATGAGAAGATGTATCAATATAGAGGAAGCAAAGGAAGTATGTCAGGACGGAGTGGTATGGCGTTATATTCTCTCTGCCTACCCCTACGGGGAAATGGCGTGATGGTTGATTATATTATAGGCAGGCAGCTTTTGCTAGTGCGCCTATATCTTTTGTACTGCATCTAAACGGTTCTTAATCTGGTTAACCGTAGTGGAGTGGACAACTAAGCCTGACAATTTATTCCAGTCTGAAACCATCCTACTGGGAAGGAAGTTTTTCTTAGGGTTGAGGAACTGGAACTGGGGACGATAAAGCTTCCAGTTGTTGTTGGCCCGTAGGTTGGCCCCTAGATTGAAAAAAAATATTTTTTTTTCTAAAAGCGGGAAGCGCGCTTTTGCGGTTGCGGGACCTATAGCTTGGTACGCTCTCCCACGAGAACTGCGCGACTGTGAGAGTGAAGTGATGTTCGAAAGAAACCTAAGACCTATTTGTTCTCTTAATCTTTTGATTAATTTTGATAGTTGTATTTTCTACTCACAGAGTGAGTTTCATTAGTTACAATTTAACCGAGCCGTTTAATTCAATATTTAAAGCGCCCTTGAGGTATTGTTAAACGAAAACGGCGGTATATAAATTACCCAATAATAATTAAAACAATTTCTTCTATTATTACATAAACCAAGAGTGAATGAGACAGTACGATACCTAGTCTAACTGTGTATTTTATAATTTTGTCAATTTTTTCCATACTTTGTGAGTATTTTTTTTGTACTTTCTTGTACTTTCAGTCCTCAACTTATTGATGGGACTAGGTTAGCGGTAATAATAGCGGACTAATACAAAAAATATTTATCATTAAAAAAATAATTATAGAAAGTTTGGGAGCCATCGGCATTCGTTAGAGGCTGTGTGTCTTGTATCACATACCAGACAATGCCCCGTCTCCCTCCCTCCCGCCGGCGGCCGGCTCCGGTGTGCGAGCGAGACAGAACAGAGAAGGATATGATACCTTTATGTTCAATATTTGGGGTCGCGTTAAAAGTGATCAAGTGGATAATACTATCTCGTTCTCTCTCGTGTGGGTTCTGCCGTCAGAAGAAAGAGACGCGTATAAAACGATTAGAGAAATTGAAAAAACTTATTTGCAAGTATTAATCAAATCTAAAATCATACATTTTGCATTCGATTTTCAATTTTTGTAATGTTTGATTGACACCCAATGGTGCATAGGGCACTGCATCGGTAAGTACACCAAGTTCAGTTATTCTTTTTGTTGATTGATTCGGCATTCACTTTGTAACACTTCATAATGAATTATGATTGAATAAAACACTGTTATGTGTTACTATTGGTTTATTCTATAAAAATAGAATTTACCTACACTACCTGGTTTCGGGAGTAACGTTCTCCCATCGACTGGTGAAAAGACACTAAATTAGAATACAGATGTTATACAGAAAAATACAGAAAAATTAAATTGCAATACTTAAGAATCTAAACACAGGGGTAACATAAATATTGATACATAGAAGTGATAGAAAAAATCGAAAACACACATCTTGGGACAGTGGTGATGGTAGAATACTAAGAAGTTGTACAAAAAAAATTGATAATTAATTGCTTGCTAAGTGGTGGCAGTTTAGGTGTAGTGGTAGTGTAGGTAAATTCTATTTTTATAGAATAAACCAATAGTAACACATAACAGTGTTTTATTCAATCATAATTCAGTTATTCTTGATCATTTTATTACATGAAGGTAAGATGATCAGTCATACGCCTCAGTACCAGTCCAAGGTATCACACATGAAATATAAACATGAAAATCATATGTAAATAAATATTTCATGTTGACCCCCTACGGGAATCGAACCCCTGACCTCGTGTGCGGTAGCTAAATGCCCCACTACTGTGCTACGAGGCGGACAAACGTTTGATAAATCGGATAAAAGTACTTACCTACCTTGTATTTGGGAGGAAATATTGATATCTAGGCGTTTACAGGGCTTATGACCTGTCATTGGCTGGGTTATCTGTTAAGTGGCCACTTGATGTATTACAACGTTGAATTATGATTAAATAAAACACTGTTATGTGTTACTATTGGTTTATTCTATAAAAATAGAATTTACCTACACTACCTGGTTTCGGGAGTAACGTTCTCCCATCGACTGGTGAAAAGACACTAAATTAGAATACAGCCCCTACCCATACCTCCCCTCAAGACCCCAGTACATCAACTGCCACCACTTAGCAAGCAATTAATTATCAATTTTTTTGTACAACTTCTTAGTATTCTACCATCACCACTGTCCCAAGATGTGTTTTTTCGATTTTTTCTATCACTTCTATGTATCAATATTTATGTTACCCCTGTGTTTAGATTCTTAAGTATTGCAATTTAATTTTTCTGTATTTTTCTGTATAACATCTGTATAGAATAAACCAATAGTAACACATAACAGTGTTTTATTTAATCATAATTCATCATGAAGTGTTACAAAGTAAATGCCGAATCAATCAACAAAATATTACAACGTTCCCCATTTCGCCTAGTACCTATTCAATATCCATATTTGCCAATTATAAGAACTTGTATATATATACAGTGAAATGGCGCGATACTTCACATGTTAACACTCTGTCATCCATTGAGAAAATAGCTAAGCATTTTAGCAGAAACCTTTATGATTGCAAGTGAGATTCTTACCGAATTATATCACCTACTAATTAGCACTTGTGGCCATATATGATTGAAAACAAATATTTTGCGATTAGCGTTCGGAAAGTAAAAGTTAAATCAATAAGGACACAATATATATAAATATATATATTATATTATAAGGTCACATCGTAGTTGTGGCTAATTTAAAAAAGGACACATTGAATTTAAGGCACTTTCTATAACATTTAGCTCATGGGACCTTATTTAAAAAAAATAGAGCTTTAAATTTTCTATCGGGGGGATACTTCACAGAGCGTGGTAGAGCTGTCAAAATTCCACAAAAGTTTTTACTCTCTGGTTCATAGAGGTACAGCATAGAAATGGGCAAAGCTGTGATTGGTTGGATTTAAAAATCTTAACCTACTGTATAAATTTCGCTTTTAAATAGCTGTTTGATTTTAAATTATTTTATTAAACCCAACCTATCTTAACCTACTGTATTAATTTCATAACCTATTATACCATGGACTTATAGACTTCATTTCATTCATTATACATATCCGCTCCCTATGTGGAGCATATGGAATCCACAAACTGCCTCCAGGCCAAGCGATCGGCCGCCAGCTCCCGCGCATTCTCCCAAGTCAAGTCCACGTCCCGCAGCTCTGACGCAAACTGCCGACGAATTGTCAACAGTGGACGACCGGGACGCCGAGAACCTGATGCCTTGTAAAATAGGCAATCATGGTTAAGGCTCTCGGGAGGCATACGTAGTATCTATATGGCCTAGCCAGCCGAAACGCCTTCACCGGATGACAGTAGATACCAAGGATTGCTGTGTCCGTTGCCTCACCTCTGTGTTCCTTACAAAGTCAAACCACCGCACACCTAAAATTCTTCTGAGACACCTATTCTCCAAACTTAGTATTCTGCTGTCTTGGGCCCTAGTTAGGTGCCACGATTCGCAGCCATAGAGAAGAACAGTTGCTCGATCACAGATCAGTACCGACTCGGTAATAAGCGACGTGATAACGATTTCTTACCCATGGATGTTTAACGTTTTCGCGATCACAATGGAACACGCGTTAAAAGTTATCGATCGGGATTATTAAACGAGCGCATACTAGTCGCGAGCCATTTCTCGAGATATATCTTATTCGCACAAATCTTCATTCAATCTTTATTATAATTTAGCCGGTTTTCGGCAAGCCAATATTGAGAAAAGCAGTCGAAATAATAATAAAAAAATCCGACAAGCGCGATGATTTGACGTTTGACATAAAGGCCGCGATATATAGCGCCGCTCGGCTCCGCTCGGCTCAGATCGTCAATGCTCGCGGTATTAAACGTTATGTCATTGGGATCGCTCAAATCGTTAGCGTTAGCACGTGAATAGCACGCTTTTAACTACGTCGATAGTTATCTGTGCTTGAGCTACAGGTGTGATGCAGGAGTTATAAAGGCGTTAAAATAAATAAAATAATAATAATAATAAAATTACCACACTTTGTGAAGTATGCCCTCTATCGGATTCTACTATTCTACTATTCTACTTAAGTCAATGTCCCAAAAATTTGCACTTCCGGCCTTATTCTTTCCAATGTGAGTTTGTCATAAACGCCACTCTTTCTTATGACGGAGTATTGCGTGATGACGCGAGGGGGGGGAAGAGAGAGGAAGATAGAAATCTGAAACGACAAGGTAGATGGTAATAATTTGAAAGTGGCTGTTTGGATTACGGCCCCGTGGTTTAGCGGAAAGTGGGAGGTTTATGGCTGATTTTGTTAGGCGAAATAGCTATTCAAAACGGGGTGATTCAAGATTACGTTTGTCGTTTTTGGGGTGCGTTTTTACCCATGGGTATAGGCACCAGAATTTAAAATAATTTGAAGACAATCCATAGATCTAAGACGAGTAGTAACCTACTCAGAACAGTATAAAGTATAAAGGATTCAAAAATATACTTAACTACCTGAGACCGTCAAAAAAGTTATCTTAAAATCTATTTTACAGGCTTTTTTTAGAAATTATTGGGAATATTTAAATTTTTATTTTATCAATGTAACTATAAAATACCTATACGTCACAGCAATATAGGCGCTCACTACGGAATGAATTTCACGCCTTTCACGGTGGACGGGAATGACGTCATAAGGGGTGTTAAAAATCATTCGTATTTTTAAAACATAAATTTATAAATGAAAACAAAGTTTTTGATCATTGTGTTTAATATCGTTGGAATTGTAAAAATAAACTTTAAATATTTATAACGTTTTCAAGGATATTCATGCTATCGGGGAGAACCCTATTAGCCGCTAGAAAGTTGTGAGCCCTGTAATGCCTAGACGTGGTTAATATATTGAGTAGGTACCTAATTAATTATTGTTATTAAATGTTTTGTATATACCTGTAAATGTTTTCACTTTTAACACTTTCAAATCCAAACACTTTTTTAGCTGGTCACGATTTTTTAATAATCGAAATTATCAAAGTGATGTTGCTTTATCTACATCGTAAGATCACTTTATTACACATTCTTTACACTTAATCCGGAAAGAGATAAATCCGTTAATTCTATCTTAACGGATGCTAACGACGTTTAACGGAGTCTTTGCGACCGTTGGTTCTGCAAAAGTGTAGAAAAAATTACGTTTAGATTAAGAAAAATTACTTCTTCCAAAGATTACAGTAATTACTTGTAATTGTAGATAAAAATTGTCGCTATCTTATCCGAATGATTATTAATCTATTCATTAATCTGCTTTAAATTATTGAAGTCCGTTAGAAATTAATTGAAGCGAAGTAAAGAAAGCGAAAAATTAAATGATTTATACATATAACTAACTAACTAACCATCACACCACTTCCCCGAAGGGGCAGGCAGAGAGGATAGAACGCCATACCACTCTGTCCTGACAGACTTCCTTTGCTTCCTCTGCATTCATTTTTTTTATTTTTTACATATTTTTTTTTACAATTTTGTTAGGAACAATAACAGACAAAAGGATACTAAATATAATACAAAAAATATATAAAAATATACCTAGGTAGACCAATTGCCCTTTAAAATTGTTCACATCGTGCTTAATCGAATGACCAAAACGTAATGTTTATGTAAATGTGACATACACACAATGATTAAGTAAATATAAAAGCAAGAGTGATCACAAATATCTGGCGGACAACCTTCTCTTGAACCCACCTACGGAGCTTCCGAAGATGTCCCATCTGTACCTTCAGTGCTGTCCCTGTGTATTACATTGTACTCTCTGCACATACGAGAGAGAGGATTGTAACCAATATCCTGTATTGGAGGAAAAGCGCTCAACTCTGAAAATGTTTGGATTACGCAGTCGTAAATTGGCACGCAGACCGATTTCACTTATTAGCGTTGTGTCAAGGTGACTATTTATAATTTCATACATTTTCTCATGCACATACGCCGATTATTCCGACTTTTCGCATGACCATTTTCAAGCACTTGGCGTACTTGGTCAAGCCATGTCTTTCTCGGCCTTCCACGGCTTTTACATCCAGGCACACTTGCATTTAAACTTCTTTTAGCCGTTCTTTCATCACTCATTCGATCCACATGACCAAACCTTCGTAAAAGCCCTTATACATATATTCATACATATTTTTATTTATTTATTTTATTGTTTTTACGCCCATAGGGCATTTACATATACATTTTATAATTATTACACAGTAGGTAGCTATTCATTACCGCCAGAGATGGCATCCAGACACTGTTCCCTAAAATGCACTAGATTTGTGTTGAAAATATCAATATTGTTAGCAAACTTGTTAGCCAGTGCGCGTATCGGTGAGTTAGCACTGTAATTGGTCGATGATTGGCTGCAGTAAAATAGTGCATTACTACGGGTAACTCGACCAGGCACTCGTATACTAATTAAATTTGTTAGTTGACAACAATCAAACATAGATTTTAATACTTTTAATATATATTTTTATTATTATATTTATAGATATATTTTTTTTAAATCTACAATTTAGGGGCCCAAACCAGCAGAGTAACAAATCTCGTAGTAGGGTACAACCCTAAAACAAGTTAATATATTTGGAGTCAAATTTGTAAATTTACTTTTTAATCTGGGCTTGAGAATAGGTGAGTTATAAGAATAGGTGTCTTAGAAGAATATTAGGTGTGCGGTGGTTTGACTTTGTAAGGGACACAGAAGTGAGGCAGCCCAACCCTTGGTATCTACTGTCATCCGGCGAAGGCGTTTCGGCTGGCTAGGCCATATACTACGCACGCCTCCCGAGAGCCGCCACCATGCTTGCCTATATTTACAGGGCATCAGTTTCTCGGCGTCCTGGTCGTCCACTGTTGACAATTCGTCGGCAGTTTGCGTCAGAGCTGCGGGACGCGGACCTGACTTGGGAGGAGGCACGGGAGCTGGCTGCCGATCGCTTGGCCTGGAGTTTGTGGATATGGTATGATGCTGAAATAAACATGTTTTCTTCTCAGAAATGCTTTTATTAGTACATACCTCAGATTTAGCAAATTCGCACAAATTCTTATTAAAATGCGTTTTTTAATTGGCTTTATTCATTGATACTATTAACTTGACTAAATAAATTATAGTTGATAATAATTTGCAAAAATTAATCGAAAAAAATTACGTACTCAATTTTCTCGAAAACTATGGGTCAAATCAATAAAATAAAAAAATTACATATAAACTTATTTCATGAACCTACACACTTAAGTCGCAATTATATTAGAGCCACGCTTCCCCCACCACCGATCCCACGCCGATCGAAATCCAGTGATCTGCGTGGCGTCAGATCGGTCGGCGACACGCCCGACATGTCTAATATAATCATTTTCATACTAAATGTATGAGATCGATTCCAAACCCACGCGTTGCGACACGCGGCGTGCGTGGCTCTAATATAATTGCGGCTTTACATACTCTAAACTACCCCGCCACATATCTTACACATACATTGAAAGTCTTGCTTAATTCACTGCGACTATTACTAAAAATATCAACATTTACATTTATTTCTATGTAGAGTCTTAACATACGTGATAATGAGTTGAAAAAGGCCACATTGTTTTTGGTACAGAAAATGGTAAGTTGGTTCAGAAAAATAAAAATGTTGAATTTAAACCGACCTGAAGAAGTTAATCGGCCTTGCGTAAACGAGTTGTGTTGACGCATTAAGGAAAATAACCAAATATAATTAAGATTTAATCTGTGTTATGTTATTTATTAACAAGTATCTAGGGAGGTAGGTAGACAACGCCCACTTATTTATATTTTTCGACATTTCGCCACACCCTCCTCCCCTCCAATATCACCATCATCATCCCCAGGCCAGGCGATCGGCACCCGCTCCCGTGCATCCTCCCAAGTCAAATCCACGTCCCGCAGCTGTGACGCAAACTGCCGACGAATTGTCAACAGTGGATGACCAGGACGCCGAGAACCTGATGCCTTGTAAAATAGGCAAGCATGGTGGCGGCTCTCGGGAGGCGTGCGTAGTATATGGCCTAGCCAGCCGAAACGCCTTCGCCGGATAACAGTAGATACCAAGGGTTGGGTTGCCTCACTTCTGTGTTCCTTACAATGTCAAACCACCGAACACCTAATATTATTCTAAGACAGCTATTCTCAAAACTCAGAAGTTTGCTATTTTGGGCCCTGGTTAGGTGCCATGATTCGCAGCCGTAGAGGAGAAAAGGTGTGATGCAGGAGTTATAACCGAGTAAACATCCGATCTCCAGACAGCTTTCATACTGTTGAATGCGGCGCCCGCTACTCCAAACCTCACTCCCAGTTCTTTCTGAACTCTGCCGTTTTCTGTCATGTACGCTCCCAGGTATTCAAAGCTCTCGACTCTTTCAATGACTTGTCCAGACAAAGCCAGGGGGATCTGAGCATCTTGACACGAGCTGTTACACATGACATGGGTTTTATCAATGTTTTTACCCATGCACGTGGAGTGCCAATTTAGCGTATCAACAATACTATTGAGTCTTTTTTCAGTCCAGCACAACTCTACCGATTTTTAAAGCTAATCCGCGAAATTTAATAGATTCAGTTTTAACTGGAAAAAGCGGAAGAAAAGAAGGTTAAATACGCGACCAAATGCTTTCATTGCCCCTATCAAAATGTATACTTTAGGGCAATTCCAAAAGCAGGGATAGGTAGTGTTGTTATTGAACTATTAGAATACTGTAAAAATTACACATCTTTTATAGCAAGACGTTTAAAAACACAATTTTTAAAAAGTTCGTAGATATTTCACTTTTCAGTAAAATAAGTAAACAGATAATTTGGGTACAGATGGAGTAATTTTAAATATTGCAGTTTTATATTAAAATCGTCTTGTAAGCAGGTGAAACATTTAGATTTGTTGCAATGTTAACCGAAGAAGCATAAACTATCAAAGAAATATTCCGTATTGTTTCTATGTTAATTTTAAGTAACAAATTATAACATTGTGTTTTTTTATTATAAAAGAGGTGTTTAATTTTATCGTGTCATTTTATCGTTTAGTACCTATCGGTAGTTGTACACTTAAGCGATACTAAAAGTCCAGTCTTATTGGACTTAGGCTTAGGATACAAAAATACATAGCTACTTCTAGTATATTCAGTACCCTTCAGGGTGCAAAGTGGTGGTAAATGCGATACCAAAAGGTAAATAATCATAAAAGCGTTACATTGGAATTTGAGACCTTAATAAATAAATAAAAACAACATAAATTATAATATTTTAGTGTTTAATTATATCGAATCAGACTTAAGAGTAGGTAGTGTACATCAATCATCAATAATGAGAGTGGCGCTCTCCCCCAACTGACGAAATCTGACTTCGATGACATCAATAAATTGAATCAAAACGGTGACATAAATCTTTCTATAATCCTTTAAAATTAAACTAACAAAAAATATAATTTTTATTAATAAGTATTTGAGTCTTATAATCAAATTTATTAACCTGGCTTTATTTATCATAAAATAATAACTAAAAATGAGATCTGCCGAAAAACCCCAAGTACCTAGTTTTCAAAAACTTAAAATATTGAATTATAAAACCCCGCATAAAATGAAGGGATCAATCCTTTGGAGATCAGTTCTTTCAAATCTTTTTTTTTGTTTGCACTTATTTGTTGTTTGTTCAAATAGGCCGCATTTAGTGTTATTTCAGTAGTTTTTTTTCATTTTTTTTTCTGCTATTTCTCACATTGACTTCCTTGTAATCTTCTTCTTTGTAAGATGTTTTTATATAAAAAACATGTAGGGTTATCTTTGTTTATTTTGAGAACTTTTATTTCATTCCAGCTTACCGTTTGTCTATCTGTATTTACTGTAAAATTATATCCCCATTCTTCTTGCAAACGTTTTTAGATCGTAAAATAATTCAAACCCCCATCTCGTGCAAAATTAAAGGAGGTTTAGACTTTTTGGCATTTTTTATTAAAGCTATATACTGGTCGGGTGTATATATTGGACCAGATTTTAAGTTTTTCTTAACTTCCTTCTCGATGAGGCTATGCACACTATCCGCCTCGTTTTGCGTGTGGCCTCTAATTAAAAATTTGTGCGTAATGCTCTTTATGTTCAATGTCTGCACAGCATGTAAATAAAGTGATGTTATATATTTATTTTTGTTTTGCCCGCAGCAATTGTCTGAATAAAATATCACTTCCTTTTCATCATCGTCCTTATCGCTTAAAGCTTTCAGATATGCCCATACACATGAACCGATCTCTACAGCACCACGTTTAGCATCACACTCTGACCAAAAATAGCAATGCACATTTTTGTAGGCCACTTTACAATCCGTTTGCGTTAATTCGGTTATGGTCAAATTATAACAATTTAGTTTTGACTTGTAGTAAAAGGATGAAGTGTTTCCCTTTGGACACTGCAACACCGCTTCTAAATCATAAACAGCTACTTTGACATTTTTGTTTACTTTTTTGCGATCATTGAGCTTCTCAATCCTACTACAATTTTTCTCCTCCATGTGTGTTTGGTATTTTTCTTCTAGGTCTTGTTTTTGATCAGCATTAAAATTATTATTATAGGTGGTACATAGATCACATTGGTCCTTTTTGGGCTGGAAAAATGAGAGATTAAATTCCGTTGTGAATATATTTATAGTAGTATGTTATATATGTTCCTGGGTCTTTATTATCCTGTTGTTGCTTTACTTTAAAATCGTTGAATAAATCTTTAATGGTTTTGCTGCCTTCTATATATTCCCTGGTGGTAGAAGCTCGTAAGTAGTGAGATTCAATCTTAGGGATTGAATTAATGTGCTCCATGATTGCGGCTCGTAATGCGGGATCAATTTTTCTATGGCTTTGATGTCTTCCTCTCGAATCAGTTAGTGAAAAATCATTTTCAATTGTTTTATTTTGCACCGTAAATATCATACGATCGGAGATGTCCAAGGTTGACTTATAAAAAGTTTTACAAACTCTAACCATATTGCTGTCGACTTCAAAATGAAAAGCTTTGTTATTGTGCCTGGGTCTTTCAGCATTCGTATATTTGTATTTAGGCTGCACATCAATCATACTTGCACGTATGTACGATCTTTGCTTTATCAAATCCCCCAAATTCCAAAACTTCTGGAAAAGTTCGTATCTTCTATCCATATTAATATTAGTTGTGCATTTAAGTCTACATGTTTCCGTGCAAGGTTCTTTAAGACACCGGGCTGCTACACTTTTTTTAGTTTTCGACATGGATAAATATGATTTTCCCTTATTACGCTTACGTTTTATTTTATTCTGTTTCCAATTGGAAGGATTTTTAGTACGCTTGCGCCCCTTTTTCGGAGCAGATCTTCTTATCCTTTTTGAATTTGACGAACTGGTAGAAGAAGAGCTCGATTGGTCAAAAAAAATAATTCCTCTTTCTTCTAGGTTCCATGTTTACAAACGACGGATCTGTATCGCTTAGGTTTATTTCACTTTCGTCACTAAATAATGGGGATGTATTATAATCATTTTGAGTCTTTTTTAACTCCCTGGGATGACGATTTAATTCCTGAAAGATAAAGATTAGAATTAAATTAGACAATTTCTATTGACAAAAAGGCAAAAATGTTGGTAGTTTACATCTCCTACATTACTACTGTAAATAATAACTTACTGCATTCCTCCTATTCTCAAGATATTTTTGCTGCGGAGGAGTGTTTTCAATAACATCATCGTCGTCTGTTTCAACGACAGTCACATGTCTAGTAATTAGTGACTGAGGGTTTGCTTGTTGTGCTGATCGCAAACTCTCCGAGTCAGAACTTGACGAAGATGGGCTAGAAAAGGATGACGTCGGTGACGAAGTTGAGGATGATGAAGAACTTGACGAAGATTGACGGACACGATTTTCTTCATTTTTGTTTTCGGTCTCCGTAGCTTTGTGTTGTGACGTATTATCTTCATTGTCAGACAAGGTAATGTCACTATCATAATAAGGTACCAGACTTTTATTGGGTTGTGTGTTTTCAGGTTTGTGTTCCTTATTTGAAGGATACATTGCTGTATTTTCCACAATCAACCCCAGTATTTTTCGTGTCCTCGAAGACAATGGCATTCTAAAATAAGATCAGAGTATTATTTAAAATTTCTCATTTACATACACAAATTATTTACATTAGATTATCACTTATTATCAATGAACCACTAAAATGATTGATTAATAGCTTAAAACTAAAAATGTTAATATCCACTATTATACCCGTGGTATAATTAAAAAAGTAAAATAACTCTGAATAAAACGAAAACTGTATGTATCAAATTCAATAGTAAACAGCAGCAAACTAAAAAATGTCTAAGTTTCTGATAAATTATAGTACAAAACTGAAACAATACAAATTCATTCAAGTTTTGCTTAACATTTTTATTATAAAACTGCATTAACTTGAAATGATGTCGTTATACGATACAATATAATTTACACAAAACTGAATTAAGTCATAATTTTGCCAAAAGAAAATTGTCTACTTTGCTACTAAAGTGAAATAAGTCTGAGAAATGCACTTTTTGAATAAAATGAAGCATAAAAAAATAATTACCTGGTAGTAAAACACAGATTTATTTCGATATATTTCGCTTTTTTGACGCTCTTCAGAGATCTTACCTCGAACAAAGCCGGCACATCACTGAATTCGATCACTTTACCGGTACTGACTTGTTCACGCGCGTAAGTCAAAAAGAGAGCGTCGGCTATTTATCTCTGTCATTTTTATCGTATTGAGTTGGCTGTTGAAGTGATTGTATTCTCCTGACAATGTTAATTAATTTTATGATAAAAACTCGAAAACGTAAATTTTGAGTTATTTCGTTTTTTGAATTCAGATAATATATTATATATTATCTGAATTTTTCTAATATTTATTCACAATTAAAACTTTTTGTAAACAGTAGGATTTTCAATGGTTTAGGTAGCTACTAATCTTTTCAGAATTTCTTTTTAATTATTTATATCTCTTCTATCGCAGATTTTTTAATATGTACGCAAATCCTAATCAATTATTTGTATTTTTGTAAAAATCCAATTAATTATGTTGCAATAATTATAATCTTTTAATCGACATTGTTGTATAATTAAATTGAGTTTAAATCGATTTAGATCCCGATATATTGGCGATACAACAGGAGATAATTTTAATTAAACCGATTTGCGTCATATAACACAGATTATTGTAAAGCCACACTGATAATAAACTAATTATCGGTGATGATCTATTGGAGAATCATTTGGACGCGCTGATAATTAAGAAATTATCATTTTTATCTGTATTTTAAGGTGATTTGTAATACCACGTGCTTTTCGATAGTAATGAATCATAGATCTTGAATCTAGATCGAAGAAAACAGGCATATTGTACCTACGTGATATGGCTATAATGGCTACTTTCCTTATCCGCAATGGTGCATAGGGAACAGGGAAGCATTATCGACAAAATCTAGAAAGGTCTTTTACGATGGTTCGGTCATGTAGAGCGAATGGATGATGAAAGAACGGCTAAAAAAATATAGATGCGACTGTGCCTGGATGTAGAAATCGAGGAAGGCCGAGAAAGACATGGCTTGATCAAGTAAAACAAGTGCTTGAAAGTGGGCATGTAAGAAGTCGGAATAATCGACGTGCGTGCATGAGAAGGAGGAAGCAAGAGAAGTGTGCCAGGACAGAGTGGTGTGGCGTTCTATCCTCTCTGCCTACCCTTCGGGGAAATGGCATGATGGTTAGTTAGTTAGTTAGCATAGGGAACTGCATCGGTACACATTTTCTGTTTTCAAAATGAATTTCCAGATTGATTAACATCCAAAAATCTTCGAAAAAATATCGCATAATACCTACACGAATTAATTAGTGATTACCATAAATAATTTTAGATATTTTTCTTAGCCGGTCGATAAATCATTATGCGTCGATATAACTTTTAATCGGGACACGGATTGTTTCACCTATTCAAGAGTTATGTCGTTTAACTAGGAATGATAGAAATAATGAATTCTAAATTTAAAATAAGGACCCCTCCCCCTATTACCCCTGACAACGACATCCATGCAAACATAGATATACCTCCATAGATATTATAAAAAATAGCATCCGCCATCTTGAATTTAAAATAAACGCTAGATTTGAAATAAAGGCCCCTATAACCCCTGAAAACGATACCCATATTCATTCTTTTATCGTAAAAATAAAAATTACCTGGCTTGGAGGAAGTTTGCGTTACAAACGTAATCCTTTATTTTCTCCCTAGAATTTTACAGTAGAACAATGGTTTTTTCACACCTTTTAGATATCGACCAGAAGCGTGTTTGTATCGCTTAATTTAAAAAATATATTTATTTATCTACTTTAACAAATAAAATATAACTACTCTACTACTCTCCCATATCCGCACCCAATGGTGCATAGGGCACTGCATTGTTACACCAATTGCAGTGAACATGATCATTTGTCGCATGAAGGCGAGAAGATCAGTCTTACGCTTCAGGGCCAGTCCAAGGTATCACATATAAAATATTTTTATGAGAAAAATTAAGACGATGCAAACACGGCTCTTGTCTAATACCTGTCTAAAAATTGTGAAAAATTCATTGCTCTTGTGCTACCTACATTCCAAGGAGAAAATTAAGGACTACGATTGCATGGAGAAACGACAGCGCACTCTCTAAGAAGTCCAATATTATTATTTCAACATTTTCCGTATTGCATTATTTACATGCTCTTCCAATTTTTTATTTTATTTCTATTTGAACCCTTTGATTTTTTGTAGGTACACTGCTCAAGGAGTCATCCATCTTGAGGTGTCCACAGTTCTCCCGGAATTCCAACTTAGGCACGTCCCGGACAAGAAGAGGTTGAGATGGGACAGTCGGTAAGCACATTAACTTCACTATTATTCAACACCACGTACGCGGTCCCTGGACAAATATTGTCTCATTACGGCTTTAAAGCTACTAATAAAATACGCTAGAATTGAACATATAAATCGAAATATCTTCGCTTAGCTAACAACACGACAAAATTATCATTTTTCACTTTGTAATGTTCATCATCATCATCATCATACCATATCCGCTCCCTGTGTGGAGCATATGGAATCCACAAACTGCCTCAAGGCCAAGCGATCGGCCGCCAGCTCCCGTGCGTCCTCTCAAGTCAAGTCCACGTCCCGCAGCTCTGACGCAAACTGCCGACGGATTGTCAACAGTGGACGTCCAGGACTCCGAGAACCTGATGCGTTTACCGCGTTTAATGACTTGTATTAAAAAAATAAATTAATCGGTATAAACACTTTGGTTCCTACAGCTAGCTTTGGCTGACATTATAATATGTAAATTTATCATTTTGATTACATGAAGGTAAGAAGTCATACGCTTCAGTACCAGTCCAAGGTATCACACGTGAAATATTAATATGAAAATCACATGTAAATAAATATTTCACGTTGACCCCTACGGGAATCGAACCCGCGACCGGCGGATATATCATAAGAATATGTTTTATTATTTCATGTCTACCAGTATTTGAACACGCTCAAAAAAAGTCGTAATTTTTTTTTTGTCTAAGATATAAAATTTCTTGTAAACGACTAATCCAGCCCCCTGCCCTGGTGTGGGAGGGGCGGGAGAGGGTAGGGAGGGAGTGCGGCGGGTAGAAAGAGTGGATAGGAGGGGAGGGGGTGGAGATATGTTATACTGTACCTCCGTGGACGGAGTTTTAATCTGGGACTAATTTGGACCATTCCAGACTTTATTGCAGTCATTAGCAGCAGATACAGTGGCGTGCGAAAAAGTATTTAAGTCGAAAAAAATATGTCTGGGATTTTAAAAATTATTTAATAAAACATTAAACACAAAATAAAAACTCAATAATATTAAAATTCCAAAATTTCATACGAAACATTTCGAAAACAGTTTCTTATTAATAAAAGGGAATCATTTCTTTTAATGAATTGCCTTAGAATTAAAAAGTATTAATGTCTGGAAAAAAATAAAATTTAAACTAAAAACATATTTATTTTTATATTGTGTATTATTTTATTTTTTATTTAATATATAACCATAACAATCATGAATAATATACATTAGACAAGTAGTAAAAGTACAATTACAAGAATTAACGATTTGCCACACCAGATAAAAGGCTAACTTTTGTGCTTGGTGCGGGAATAATCGCTACGAATTACAAAGGTACAAAATTCATTGGTTTACAGTACTTTTCCATAGTAGTCATAACAATATACATAGTAATCAGCATTATTTTAATTTATAGGGGTAGGTATTAGTAGTCTATACATACGCAAAATTTATATTGTAGTAGTTTAAATGTGTTTTTTTAGTTTTAGCTTAAATTTTTTTTTTGTCTTTAATAAGTTTTAATTCATTCGGTAATTTATTGAAAAAATTTATTCCTTTGTATATAAAGCTGTTTTCAAAATTTTTTTTTTTTTGCTTACTTAATTGCTTATCTAGTACCTAGATTTATTATTTAATTAACCTTATTTACCTACTTATGTAGTATATGTATTGTATACTTTAGCGTAATCTCCCTCACCAAGCACAAGAGCTTGTTTTTTTTATTGGTGAGGTATAGCGTTAACTGTTAATATTGTACCTATAATTATTGTAAAATTGGTTTATTAAAATACGAAATAAATATGAAATAAAAAATATATACGTATAATTATAGATATTAAATCATATACTTTATAAATTTATTATGTAGGTATATGTGTTGCCCAAATGATTAGAAATAACCATGACAGAAATACTTGATGTTTCATATTATGATGTTTCTTAATGCCTGTCAAATGAATTATTTTAAACAATTAAACGATATGAAAACTTATTAAGAATTATTACATCTAATATTCCTTCGTAATGTAAAATCCTTTTTTTTTTTAAATTTGCACACCCCGCCACTGTCACATTCGCTACTTCAGAAACAGAAAAGTACTCCGATATACTGCTATCGCTGAACACTCCGGGCTGCCTCTCCCTCACTCGGCCGCCGCCCGCCATCCCGCGTCCCTCTCGCACCCCAGGGGCGGCTCGGCACCAACTTTACTGTAGTAATGCCAGAATTAAGTGACAGATGGAGGGGAGAGGAAAGTGGAGGGGGAAGTGACGTAGATTATCACTAATTAATTCTACATTTTTTTATTTCTTTTTTTTCTTAACGCTTTTTTTATATTTTTTTATTTCACATAAACAATTTACAACAAAAATCCTTTAAATTAAACAATTCTGTTCCTATAAACTGTGGTTTTTACAGTTGCTCGATCACAGATCAGTACCGACTCGGTAATAAGCGACGTGATAACGATTTCTTACCTATGGATGTTTAACGTTTTCGCGATCACAATGGAACACGCGTTAAAAGTTATCGATCGGGATTATTAAACGAGCGCATACTAGTCGCGAGCCATTTCCCGAGATATATCTTATTCGCGCACAAAATCTTCATTCAATCTTTATTATAATTTAGCCGGTTTTCGGCAAGCCAAATATTGAGAAAAGCAGTCGACATAATAAAAAATCCGACAAGCGCGATGATTTGACGTTTGACGTACGGCCGTGTTAAAGCGTAGTTCCCGCTCGGCTCAGATCGTCAATGTTCGGGTCAGCGATCGCTGTATTGAACGATATGTCATTGTGATCGCTCAAATCGTTAGCGTTAGCACAGGATTAGCACGTTTTTAACTACGTCGATAGTTATCTGTGCTTGAGCTACAGTTTGTCATCGGGTGAAAAAAAATTCAATATAGGTATGGCAGTTTAGAGTGCAAATAAAAATTCAATATTTAAGAGACAAGAGGGGTAAAAAAGATTTTAAACAAAACGAGATTTAAAATAAAAAATAAAATCAATATAAGATGTATGATTAGTGATTAGGTAAAAATTAGAGATGGGCTGACCTATGACTTTGGGCGACTTGTCGGTTGCAAAAAGGGCTAACTAGACCATTGCTTTCAGCTGAGTTCATGTGGCATCGGCAATGTTCGTGGCACTTCGTTTACAGCAGAGTCTCTCGCATTTGCATCTAACTGGATTGCTCGACGCGCCTATCGATCAAAACGGAGCTTTTAAAAATCCTTTTTTTCAGATTCCCGCGCTTTTTAAAGTTTCCCGCCTTCTCTCATTCCAACATGGCGGCCGGGGTGGCCATTACGACTTTTTATGAGTCAATTATGCGCGCGGTGAGTACCGTCAGAGGTAGGTACCCCACCAGCAGCCAGCATGTAAAGGGGATGGGGGTTCGGAATTAATCCCCCGCGCAGGAACTGTGTTTTTAATTAATTGCCACTTCTACTGGACCGGATTTTTATCGAGAGCCATAAAATAAACGCCCCAAATTCACGGCGGGTAGATAACAATTAAAGTAAGTTGATGTTGTTTGATTTTGAATGTTATTTTCACACTGAAAAAAACGAATTTTTCGTCAACAAATTAACAAGCATTTTTTATTAGTTACAATTTGGTTATCTTCATGTAAAAGAAGGACTGTAGTACTTCACTCACACGTCATTAATAGGCATCTATGTCATCACTAGACATCATAGTATGGAATGTCACTTGTCTGAAATTCTTTTTTCGAAGCCTAGATATTTATAATTCAATATGAATAAATAATTCCAATTAACGCATGAATATTTCGCTGTAGGAATATACAAACGCAATTTAGTAATTGAGCAGTGATAAATACGCCATTTAATTTTAGCATAAACAATTACAGGGGGGGGTCTCTCTATACTGCAGGGGTGGGGGGCTGTTCATAGTTAGGGAATAATGTTACTGGTATAATTTATGGGGGCGGAGTGTACATAGAGCACTGAGCGATACAATTTAGGCGAATTCATGGCGTTAATTAAAATTGTCGTACAGTTAGATCAAGTGAAAACTTTAACTCAACGAACTTATCACATAAAAAAAACATAAAATTTTTTGGTATTATACCATTGGATCCGCCACGATGAGAACTCTCTGGTAACTTCGTCAGAACGAGGATCAGAAAATGGAAGAAGGACTTACCAGAGCTGGACTCAACAAGGGCGGGAAATGACGATGAAGGACCACCAGGAAGGGAGAAGTATCCTGGAATACTCTGGAAACACCACGTCGAACTGACGCGGCGGGACACAAAACGAGGGGCGTAGCACACTATTACTCACCGAGAGGGGTTACGGGAATTGGTTTCTGGAAGCTTGGAGATGGAGCGAGTATGACGAGGGGGTTTTGATGGAAATGAACGAGGGAAGAACAGGTCTTGGATTTAACAGGAAGAACGGATGATGACGAGTTCGAGGTAATGCTGCTGCGCTGAGCGGTTTTTCGAGACTGAATTGGAGTTGCAAATAGGTAACAAAAACAGAATGGAATGGGTGAAGGTAGGCAATAAATTTTGGAAGGAATTCGAACTACCTATCACCAGAGAGTATCAACAATGGCCACACTAACCATTACTACTAGTACTCTCGCTTACCCACACCCATTGGTGCATAGGGCGCTGCATAGGTACACCGAATGTAGTGTATCTGGATTATTTTCTAACATGAAGGTAGGATGACCGGTCTAACGCTTCAGTACCAATCCAAGGTATCACACACAAAATATTAATATGAAAATCACATGTAAATAATAATGTTGACCCCCTACGGAAATCGAACCCGCGACCTCATGCACGGTATCCAAATGCGCTACCAGCATGCTACGAGGCGGGCAACTTTTACGATTACGGTAGATTACTACTACTACTCTCGCTTATCCGCACCCAGTGGTGCATAGGGCATTGCATTGATACACCGAGAGCAGTTAATATCTAGATCTGATGCCCTGTAAAACAGACCGGCGTGCTAAGGCTCTCGGGAGACACCAAGTTCTCGGCGTCCGTCCTGGACGTCCACTGCTGATAATCCGTCGACAGTTTACGTCGGAGCTACGGGACGAGATCTTGTCTTATCGTGAGTGTCTTGAAAATACAAAAATGCCGCTAGACAATAGGTGTGTTGTTTTTTATACGAAGTTAAACATTGTCATTTTTTATTCTGGCTGAAAAGGTAAACTAAACGTCTGACCCGGTATGACGTCACACAGTCCGCAGAGAGAGAGAGAAAGTGCC
>JAGVSP010001578.1:0-45000 GCA_022494985.1 Micrasema minimum
TTTATAGGTTATCATCCGTGAGAGCGTAGCACTTGGATTTCACCCGAACCAGCGAATTTTCCCTGAGGAGAGATCTTTGTTCTGCCGACCAAGCTAGCCGAGGCAATTAACATAACCCTAAAATCTCCCCTATGCCAGGCCTCAGAGGTTGGCCAACACTTGGGAGTTTCCGAGCGTAACAGTATATCAAACTACGTTGCTATGAATTTCCAAAGAAGTCAATTAAAAGTTTAATTCTTATAAGCTTAACAATTGATTCTTATACTCGCACATTTCGGCACGGTGCGCGGTAGCGTTGATTTGTATCAAAGTAATAACTAATTTTTCAAAAAAATGTCGATTACGGTGCTTTACTTGAGACGGCAGTGTAGCAGTATCTGGTGTATGGTGACTACCAGTTCCCAGTGACCGCTATCTCCTCCTCCCCTCCCCTCTCCTGCCTCCTCCCTTCTCCTGCTTTCGGTAATTCTCTTCTTGTCAGGGAACCTTTGGACAGGAAAGTAGGGAGTAGTGTTATCTAATGAATCTCAACCCTCGGAGATTTCAATAATACCAGTAGAAATATATTTCACTTTCTCTAGGGTATTCTCGCTACATTGTACTAAGTTAATCTTTGGTCCAAACATACGCTTAGGTTAAGGCAGTTGCTTTTTGTCGTCATTCAAAAAAAACTCAACCGCATGCTGGATTGGAGTACACTCATCATTTCATTTAACATCGAAGCTCGATTGTAAAAAAAACAATTTTATTTTTCACAAAAAAGGATATTAAAAAAATAATTGGTTATAATATTATCTAGTTACAAAAATAGTACAGTGTACCCGTAGATAGATAATGTCATATTAATATTTTTTTGTTTTGAACTCAAAAATAAAAAAATTGTTGACTTCTACTGTTAATTACGTGAGTTCGAGAAGATTAAAAGGTTGCAATTAGTTAGGAGGCGTTTCGAAGCACTAATTTACTAATATATTACAGGCACTTGGAATATTCCGAGTACTAATGGACGCAATTAGCCATTCATGACGTATTCCATGGGGTGTCGTTACGCGCTGTTAGCTGTTAGTGGCTGTAATGTAATCGGTAGGACGTTCTGCTTCCATCGCCCATCAAACATAATACACACTCAACGCTCATTCATTACTAGACCAGAT
The DNA here is from genome assembly GCA_022494985.1 of Micrasema minimum. Lineage (NCBI taxonomy): Eukaryota > Metazoa > Arthropoda > Insecta > Trichoptera > Brachycentridae > Micrasema > Micrasema minimum. The sequence goes on from JAGVSP010001578.1 coordinate 1,155, forward strand.
TACTAAACTAATGAATACTTCATATACAATTACATGGTATAAAGCGCGCTTTATACGGAACAGAAAATTGTACAGTTTCTTGTGCAGTTTGCAAACTGTCCTGTGTAAAGCATAAACTGTATGGAATTTTGAATGGTCGGTGAGACATTTGGCTGACCTGACAGTTAAAGTTTTTTATGTAAACGTTTGAGTAGACATCGATTTATTTAATTACATATTTACATTATTAGCTATATTAACATTTTCCTGTGTGCAAACATACGATAGAAAAATCCCGGTTAAAAAATATACATAATATTTACCTTTGTCTTTTAACAAACTGTACAGTTTTCGGCCCCGTATAAAGTGCGCTTATTACTATGTTTTATGTTATCTTCCTACTAACTCTAACTAACCAACTAACTAACTAACCATCACGCCATTTCCCCGAAGGGGTAGGCAGAGAGGATAGAACGCCACACCACTCTGTCCTGGCATACTTCTCTTGCTTCCTCCACATTCATACATCTTCTCATGCACTAACTCTTATTTATGGATAGACACTTGGTGATCAAAATTATTTCCTTGTTAACGGACACTTATAATCAAAACGCTGTTCTTCCTTTTACATGACGATTTTAGTTATAATGATTGTGGTACGCATCCATATTTTATTTCTACTTACACCTTACTTTTCCACACAAAAAGGTTTTTTGTACATCTCTTACTAGACTTGATCCCGTTCTATATCTACTATAAGTGGGTATAAATCAAAACACTATGTTTTACTAGACTCATTTTTCCCCTTTTGTACTCGTACCATTACTGATACCAGTAACGGGCTATTGCAACTATGTATATGGGCAATTCCCTTGAGAGATGTATTTATGTTTTTGAAGTCTTTGTAAAACTTTTATTAAAAAACTTTCTTTGAGATCGATAGAGTTATGAGCAACGATGAGTATCCACGATAAAAATGAAATGCAGCCAAGTTTTGACGAAATTGTCATTAAGTTTTGTTCATGTAACAAGTTTTGTATTCTTTTAAAAGTTCTGCGAAAAATTATTGAAGAGGTGTTTTTGATTTGAAAGAAAATTATCCACGATTATTATCCTTCGATTAATTTATTTCAATTTATTTTGCATCTTTAATTAATTACAAACGACAGCGTTCTGATAGGTCCCGAGGCGCACTTACGCAATTCAACATATTATTTGTTCCCTTCTTTACTATACTTTTAAGAGATTATTATAACTAAATATTCAATTATTACACAATTTTTTCTTGCATAAAATATAAAATTCTAATGGAAGTATACCGATCTAGCTTCCGGCGAATTTTAGAAAAAATAGAAGCAGAATTCAATCATTTACATCGTTTTTAAAACTCAAAACAAAACATGTATTTTTTAATATTTTACACATACCGTTTCAATCTGTGATCATTACGTATCAATTGTTTTAGTTATTTAATTTTGTAATTAGTTAAGAAAACTTGACTTGGGAGGATGCACGGGAGCTGGCGGCCGATCGCTAGGCCTGGAGGCAGTTTGTGGATTCCATATGCTCCACATAGGGAGCGGATATGGTATAATGAATGAATTACGCTTTTCTCACATTTTGTTTCCAAATCACGTAAAAAGTTATATTACCATGTTGACCTTGTACCTACGCTATTGTAATATTCACCTTTTCGTTTCTTTTCTTTTCCTATTACAACATTTCACGAGAAAAATATTCAAGTCATATTTCGTTACTCAACACGTCAACCCTTATATCCTGAGACGGACATTACTATACACATTTATTATGTACAATACCTGTATAATACAACTATATACGGCCTCCTGCGCCTGCGCGCTGCGGTTCAGGTAAAGGTTTCCATGGATATTCCTAGTACTCGTATGTAGGGCACGTCTACATACAATAAACATCTGGTGCAATCTTTCTTTAAACATTTCTGACATCAATGTTTCCTGACATTGAGGTTGCTCGTTTGACAACATAGAAATATGTTATTTACAGTGCATGTAGATATATGTAGATTCACATAAATTATTCTGGTAGAGTCTGTGTTACGTAAAACTTTGTAAAGAATTCTTTAACTAGAACAATAGAGAAATGCTAACGATACAATAGCTTTACAACTTACAACTTGCACAGCACAGAGCACAGGAGTTAACGTTTCCAATATAATAACCAGTTTTTTTTTTCATTATTTTACTATAACTTTTGAACCGGGTTTTGGTCTAGTGGAGTCTAGACTCTGGATTGGAATCTCTAGGTTCGGATCCCACTCTAGCACAAGTTGTTTCCTGCTTTCTGGCACAGTTATTTCCGAATATTAGAAGGCAGCCCCTAAATTGAAATATTTGACTATATAATAGGAACTAAAATATGTATTTTCATTTAAAAACACTAATAAATGTTAAATAAAAATACAAGAGTTCCCTTTTTTTTATGTAACTTTTAATTATACCACTAAGTATTTTTATTTAACTTTTATTAGTTAAATTAAAACTCGTAAGGACATGTTTTTTTACATGTATTATGTATATATTGAAAGAAATAAAATAAAAAATTTAAAAAATGTTTAAAAAAAATAAATCATGGAATCCCCACCAAGTAATGTCAATAAAAATTGCAAATTAAATGAACACTTTTTAATTGAATTGGAAATATTTGGCAGTATAGCATGTTGTTTGTGTTACTTAAAATAACAAACTCTATGTTATAAATATGTGCGTAGATTTTTACGGTCGTTGATGATTCTATTTGTTTTGTTTTTTGGGATTATCCGTGTTATGTTTTTTGTCCTCTCCGACGTTTCGGCCACCGTTGCAGGCGCCATCTTCAGGGGGAAGTATGTATGATGTAAAATACCTACTGCCGACTGCGACACGGTACAAATTCTAAGTACATAAGCACACTACATGTTATTTTTTTTATTTTCTAAATACGTACGATTGCTAAGTTTGGTAAGCAAAATAACAAAAAAGTATTTTTACACGTATCTGCTTAAATTCAACAGATTAGTATTATTTGATACTTTTGTTTGCTAAACGCTATGTATTTCTCTTCAAGTACTTTATTTGCCTTAGGTCACATCTGGACTGCGGGCTCTTTCGTCAGGTAACCTCTAATATGTTTTTCTTTTGCGACGATTTTATTGAAATTTTATTATCTTTATTAATTTTTAGAATCACAAAGACAGCTTTAACCCCAATACTGTAAATCTAATACATAGCTTGGCTCGGAATAATGTCCAATTAAAATCTACTTTTATAAAACCAAGAGCTAAAATGTCAAACATATCAAGTACTCGTATGTCATAAATGAGAAAATCACATCAATCATACAATGTTATATTTACGAATGATTTTCAGAAAATTCACATTACCTACTCGAACATTTAAACGAAAAGGTGACAGAATATTATTCAAATTTTTAAAATTTTTGTTGCTTTGAAAAGATTTTATGATTCCATTATTCGGTAAGTCTGAAGTAAGAAGTAAGTAAGAAGAGGATCCGAAGAAAATGATTCTCCCAGAACCGAGAGGAAGTATTTTCAACAATAGTATAATCTATTATTAAAAGAAAAACGGATTTTTGGAGCTATAAGGCACAGCGACGTTAAATAATTAATTCCATTATGGATTTCTTGCTATTGAAAACTTTCAAAAGTTTTAGAAGAAATATTACTGCGTAGATATATATTTTATATATTTTATCTCATACTGACATCTCTAACTCATGTACATTGTTTTTTTTGTTTTTCTATATTTCAGTTTCCCATTACTTTGTTACAATACTTCTATTTAACACATGTTTTTGTATTTCGTCTCTTCTTTCTCTCATATTGTCTTTTTCCAACTCATGTGTTTAGTATCTAAATTTATTTTGTAAAAACTGATATTTCTACTTTTGTTTTGTACAACATGTTACCAGTCTGAAGATGCCCGTTACAGGGTGAAAGCGCTAACTGGTCAAAATAAATAAAAAAGGGAAGTGTACCAAGTATTTATTATTTAACTTTAATCAGTTATATATGAACAATTTAATCATGGAATTCCACTAAGTAATGTTAATAAAAAATATATATCAAAACATGTATATAGATCTAAATAAAAAAATACACATTTTGTTTAACGTTTAATAGGTGCTAAGGTATTATCTTATGTTAAAATCAAAAAACTATTTTTTTGGTTCTACGTGATTTTATTATCAAGTTAGTGACAATTGTTTCGTATCACATGACAATAAAATCACGTAGAACCAAAAAAAAATCGTTTTTTTATTTTAACATAAGATATTATGGAGTTCTACAAAATAAATGCCATATCAATCAATAGCTAAGGTATTATTTCCTTAAAAATTTTTTTTTTTTACAAGTGCACTACCTGAGACCCGGCGCGTTGCTACCGCAGAAGAAACATGTAATTCTAGACATCAATCGTTTGAAATTTGAAAGGCCCTGGTTAGGTGCCACGATTCGCAGCCATAGAGGAGAACAGGTGAGATGCAGGAGTTATTAAGGCGGCATTTTGTTTTAACCGAGTAAACATCCGATCTCTAGACAGCTTTCATACTGTTGAATGCGGCGCTTCTGAGTTTTGAGAGTAGGTGTCTTAGAAGAATTTTAGGTGTGCAGTGGTTTTAATTTGTAAGAAACACAGAGGTGAGGCAACGGACACAGCAACCCTTGGTATCTACTGTGATCAGGCGAAGGCGTTTCAGCTGGCTAGGCTATATACTACGTATGCCTCCCGAGAGCCTTAACCATGCTTGCCTATTTCACAAGGCATCAGGTACTCGGCGTCCTGGTCATCCACTGTTAACTATTCGTCGGCAGTTTGCGTCAGAGCTGCGGGACGTGGACTTGACTTTGGAGGATGTACGGGAGTTAGCGGGCGATCGCTTGGCCTGGAGACAGTTTGTGGATTCCTTATGCTCCACATACGGAGCGGATATGGTATGATGATGATGATTCCGATGATGAATACATTTTATTCAAATTGAATGATGTTCGTATGTATACAGGAAAAGTGTAAATGATATTTATTTTATTTCGGTGACTTTTTTTTTCTTCAAGTGCTTTAGGGTGTAATATTTATATTTTTTTTTTTTTCCTTCTTGAGCATAAACAGAGTTATTTTCGACCAAAAAAGTTCTTGTCAAACGATTTTTTTTTGTATGGAGAACTACCGACGATGATGCGAATGCAAAAATAAAAAACGCACTCGATAGCTTGATACTGATTCACCGCACTTATTTATTGTGAAAAATGTCCGAATTGCGTGCAAATAAATTATAAAGTGTAAATGAAAAGTCAAGGTGTCAAAAATTAAATTGTATGGGAAAATGTTTGTAATAATACATATTTATATGAAAACGACATTAGCACCTTTTGCTGTACAGCTTTTGACGATATTTTTTATAAGCTTGATCAAGTCCCTTGATCAAGTTGATCAAGCAAGTCCTGCATAATATGTAACATGGCGTATCTAAAATTCACCCCAAATTGTCGCTCAATTATATGAAATACACAAATACTCAAATTATAAAATGAATGTAATCATTTATTTATTTATAAACACCCAGAGGGCTTTTACAAGTCAAATATTGTTATCAATATGAGAGTGAATTAAGAACATAAGCATAAAATAAAAAATAAGTTAAGCTCAAGGTGATCAATGATCAGTAATCAATGAATGAACGTTGAGACTAAGAAGACAGCGAGCGAAACAGCTACCAACTGGATCCCTCCCCACAACCTGGAGGTGTGAGAGATGAAGTCGACATTGCAGGTCTCGTATGAGACTTCGCAGTCACCTCCCCCAGAGAAGCTGCTTTTCATTTTTTTTGTACCCCTGCCTTCCTGATCACTCACCGCATCTTCATCGTCTTCCGAAGACTGACGACTGCCATATATATATATCGATGGGAGAATATACGAGTATATAAAATTACTATAGCTCACGTAGCCGGATATAATGTACGCGATACAATATTGCTTGAAAATTTGAGTTTCAAGAATCAAATTTTTTTTCAGTTTGATTTTCGCAAACCCGCAATAATATTTCATATTTTTATCATAAGAGTATAAAGAACGTAAGTTGGATTACTTGAAAACAGGTACAGAATTTTTTTTTAGATTGTTTTTTTTTAAAATGAGGTATAATACTGTCCTTCTTCGGAGCATTATAGAAACAAACTACCTTGCGCAACTCTTGCGTTAAAAAAAGGGATAAAATTTCAAATAAAATCGTTTTTATTTATAATAAATTGTAAATTTCGAGATCAATTTCTTGATAACAAATATAAAACGTACAGAGAGGCTTTTATCTTCAGGTAATGTTATAGTAAATAGTCGGGTATAAAACTATTATTTTTGTATAAAAATAAAGAGCAATTATCTGAAAATTATTATTTAAGTTGCGTGAATCAAGATCCCTGAACTATTTATATTTAAACATTGATCAAAACGCGCCACGTGTTCATAAATATTATTAATGTTCACGTTTTATCAATTTTTCCGCCAGTTTGATTTTCGTGAGGTATTGAAATAAATGGATATTCTGTCTTACTTTATTTTGTGCCCCATTAAGATTGAATAACACTTTTAGTCTTGTCTCACGTTTCAGTGATTTGATTACAAAAAGATTGTTTTTTGAAACTTCCTTCCGTTGTAAATACACCACAGCTTTGTCGATTATTCTGATTACACGGGATCAAGGCTCTTGTTCATTGTTTGCAAAATAAACGAGAAAGTAGGATAAATCAAATAACAAAGTAAACGAGATAAGATTCTTCCAGTAATTAAAATTACCCAAGTACAACATATTTACTTACTACTACTTCTATTATTTATTACCTACGCACCCAATGGTGCATGGGGCACTGCATCAGTACACCAATAGCAGGATACATATTGCACACATATTAAATCTAGATTAAACTCTCGACACGGTACAAATTCCTCACACTTAAATTCACATGATACTATACTCATACATCAGCCCTGAAGATGGACACTGCAGTGTGTTCCAAAACGTTGGCAATACAAAGCCCACATACACGGCATAACAACCCAGAAAAACATTCCAATCTGTACTATCATAATATTGCCTTCATTTAACAAATGATCAAGATTCACTGATCAATATCATTGGCACACTACGTGCAGTGCCCTATGCACCACTGGGTGGTAAAAGGGCAGAGTATTAGTAGTATACTAAGATAATAATTGCTTAGAATCGACTCGTTTTTCAGAACTCTTGACCCTTTTTATAGAAATTATTTTTAAGGTTGACAATCATTATTTGTTCTAAATTTTCTCATCTCATGAAAGTGATGGGACGTCAACTCAGTCACCTTTGTTGATATTACGATTTCTTCGGATTCTACTAAAAGAGGGCAAAATTTAAGATTAATCAGAAAAAAAATTATTGCACAAATATTTTTTTAAAATTTGTATTATTAAAATTGTTATATGTTTTTACACAAACACAGTGTTTTCTATTATTATTGTAAAACTCGTTGGCAAAAAAACAAACATATAATACGCGTGTTCAGATCTAAATTAAATTTAGTGGGTTTCATTATTATGAAACGCTGATATTTTTTTATTATTAACGTTATTTAAATATATAACTAACTAAACACAATATCAATAAGAGTTCGTAAATAATTACCAAATCTAAAATATAAAGTAAATGAATACAACTTGGTGCGTTTTCTATTACTTTTATTGACCTTTTTCTAATAAATACAAGGTCAATTTTATAACTACGTTTTTTAATCGTAAATTCTCATCCGCATTTATCTAAATTAATCTTATGAAATACAAAAAAGATATAACGATCCTTAAAACTAATGCCTTTTTAAAATCAAAGTAATGCAATATATATTTAAATAGGAATAAGACAACCTAACATTTCAATATAAATTCTGTGGTTCTCACACTTTGGAAAGCATCTGAATATTAAGATACAACTTTACTGTAATCCACGAGTAGTTCACCTACAAGTCATTATTGTAATCAATCATTTCTTGTTTGTCTTTCTGAGTATTCTCCTTTCTCTACGTTTCGAGGTTATAAAACTAAAAAGCTTTTCCAGAACCTCTTTCATCATTCATTCGGTCCATCTCTCCTTGTACAATGTCCAAACTAAAGAAACACCCTTATCTCTTTTTATCGATAATGCTGATCTCAGCTTTGTCTTGGTAGGTATTTTTATTTCTTTCTCTTACGAGTATCATGTTTACATCCAAATTGATACATTTAGGACAGGTATGTAAGTATTCTGCCTTCGCTATCGGTAGTTACTAGTATAAATCGGAATTATTTTATTAATGACAAAAAAGTCCAAAAATTTCAATACGATTTCTCACAATAAGTCGGAAATGGTTTTATTATTTTCGTTTTCAATCATAAATTACGATAAAAATAATAAAAAGCTAATTTTGAAAAAATATATTTTACGAATATAAAACTAAGCAGAAAAACTGATTTTATACAAAAATAAATAGAGAGAAAGGAACATTCGAATTTCACCAAAGCTATCATCTGTTATTAATAAAGAATAAATTAGCATGACCGTGATCATACAGACGAAACTTAAATTAAGTCAGCAGCACATATTATTATCAATTATCTAGTTTTAACTAAGCCATAAAGTATAATTTCCAATGTTATTAGGTCCATCATATAAATAATGAAATTGCCAATAAGCCCATGTGATTTGTATTTTCAATTAGATCCAAAAAATAAAATTTGTATTGGTTAGTTCAGATAAAACTAACGGAGGAATTCTGGGAATTAAATTCTAGGAATAATAATTCCTAGGTATCAATATGTATAGAATAAAAATGAGATTCCTTTCCTACCTTTTTTTTCAAGGAAATAAAAAGCTAACAAATATTTTTTTTTAATTTAAATTTTTATAAGTAGTCTAGAAATACATTTCGAATTGGTACAGTTTTTCCGATAATTTATAACCATACGAAACCCAGAAATAGCAAAAGACAAGCTTTTTTTTGAGGGATTTAATTTAATTATTACCTAAATTTTTTATAGTAAGGTATTTATTTAGTTAGGTATACATTAGTCGAATCTAAGTTACAACAAGTAAAATATAAGTAGTAATCAAAGTAAGGATAATTAAAAAATAAATCTAGGTACTAGATATGAAAAATAAACAATTAAGTAAGCAAAAGATTAATAATTTTTAGTTCATTGGGCAATTCATTAAAAATACATGATTCCCCTTTTATAAAAAACTATTTTTGAAATGTTTTGTATGAAATTTTGGAATTTTAATATTATTTTGGTATCTCATTGATAGATTAGATTCAAAGTGTTTTAATTGTTTTTTTTAATAAATTTCCAAAATAGAATATTGTTTGTAGATTTGGTCCATCGTTGGCACACTAAACATTTTAAAGAGTAATTCTGTTGAGAATGTTGATGGTTTTTTTAATATAACTTTAATAATTATTCTCTGCACCACTTTAACTGAATAAAAAAATATTATTGTAAGATCCACCCCATCCAATAATACCATACTGTAGCACTGAATAAAAAATAAAATAAAATAATTTTAGTTAAATAAAAAAATATTTTTAAATGTTCAATTTTAAGAATATATATACATTTTCTTACTCGTTTCATTAATTGATTTATATGAGTTTTTCATTTAAAATTTTCAACAATAATTAAGCCTAAGTATTTTATATTTTTAGTAAGGGTTAACATTGAACATGTTTGTTCACATTTTTTTTCTTTATTACACTTAAAGCTATGGATGTATATTTTAAATCATTGTTGATAACACTATTGACCTAGAATGATAATAATGCGTACATAAATAATAAAACTTTAATTGAGGTACAGTAAAATTATTTTAGTTATGCTGAATTGATATTTCTTAAATAAAAATAATTATTAATTTTGAAGATGAAATATATCACATTTCTAACCACCACGCAAGGCATTCTGTAGAGACGAGTCCTTATAAGAATGGAAGTAGACACGATATTATAAAATATCTCGGCAGGGAATATGAAACGATGTAACAGAAGGTTAATCATAATAATATTACACGCAACAATATAAATTACAATCTGCACAATATGCTGTGGATGAGTGGTCCAGAACCTAAGTTTACCCACATCTCTAACATAAAAAAAATATGAAAATTATTTCAAGGATCCTTCACACGAGAAGACCGTTCTCGAGTATAAACTGGAAATTCAAATATTTTAATCAGTACCATAGTTTAAAAAACTATTAGCATTTATGTTTAGAAGACAATATTATGATAAGCACATTTTTTTTCTTTTTTTATAATGATCTCTCCCAGCGTAATGTCGTTATATAGTATAGACCATAGGTTCCCAAACTTATTTGACCCATGGCCTCCCCTTTCAGACACAAAATTATACAAGGCCCCCTGGAAATTTACCTTTTTTGAATAAAATAAAACAGAAAAATGTAGTGTACTTACTTTTTATACATTTAATTATAGTGTCACAAATAAGATACGCGAACGCTTAAATTGTTTAGTTATTAATATCTACATATTAAGTAATCCAAATGAGAAAGACAAACCTGAGGTACCTACTGTCAATTACAAACCTAATGTAAAATCATCAAAAAATGGATTCAATTACGAGTGAATTTTTTTTATTTCAGAAAGGTATTTTGAAACAAAAAATGAATAATAAAGGTAATTATTATTAGTAAATAATATCATAGACAATGTAAACCAACCGTCATGAACTACATGTGTAGGTACGCATATGATTTGGAACATCACAAAATCATAGATGATATTTATAATACGTGTGTAGTGTTTACATCCTGTAATAACAGATTTTTTAAATTCTATAAGGTAATAAATACATTTTAGCACCTCGTGGCCCCCTGTTTGGTTCCCAGGGCTCCCCTACTCCCCCAGAAAAGCCCCCCTCGGATCTCTCACATTGGGAACCTTGGGAACCTATGGACGGAGGAAACATATTTACAACAGTTCTAATAGTTAGCCACCTCACATGGGGCGCAATTCCGAGGTTTCGGACCTCTGCTATGTATTTTTCTTTAAGTAAACGCTATACAAAAATATACAATATCCCGCTTTAGAAAGAAAAAAGGAGAAAAGTAATACAATGCTTCAAAATAATAGGGTCAGTTTTATGGGTTACTTACTAACTTTGATTACTTTTACGGTAACGTATATAAAAAACAGTACTTAATTTGCGTCCTCCTTTATATAAAAAGTACTTAATTTGCTTCCTTATTATTTAAGAAATTCAATCATTCCTCCGTTATTTTAGACTCCTCCACAATTTAAACCTAACGCGATCCAGACCAATGAAAAATAAACATTGATACCCTTTGCGTTGGATAATAACTAATATTACCTATAATCTATAACTAGCTATAGTGATATGGTCAAGATCTTGGAAAAATCACTGTTATAATAATAATAGTCACGACATTAATTAACTAGTATATTCCACGTAGTTTCTAGGTTCGATTCCCTTTAAGGTCGCAAAAAAGGAATCAGATTTTTTCACTAGTTAGGTATTAGTAATTCCGGGTACAACATGACAATAATTCAGTGAATTTATATGAAAGGATTTAAATTATAATATGCAAAATATATTGAAAATTTAACATATTTTTTTCAGATTCAACAAGCATTAGAGTGGTAACAACTGAAAATATCAATAATTTATCTACTCTAAAATTAACATGTTTGAACTTGACAGCCGAAAATGACGCATGATTAGAGTTTTTGTTATGATCTTGTGTTAAAATGAATTAATGAAGTCTTTGTTCACTCAATAATGTTAGAATGTAGATACACGAGATATTGTAAACGTTTGCGTCTGTGTAAGTAGATTGGTTTAGTGTATATGTATGTACCATCAGATCTCTGTTCTAGACTCTAGACGCTTTAATTCACACTTTAGTGTAATTACGCAAACAAAACTTCATATTTGAATTGAGTAAGCATCGAAATGAAGAAAGTTAATTAATATTAATATTCTGGTAGATTATGAAACTAAAGCTACATATACCTAAGTAATGGGTTGTACTTTATTTAAACCAAAATATCTCGAGTATTCGTGGTAACAATTAACCTGGTGGTTTGAGTTCTCAAGTTATCTAATCTGATTCTCGAATTTAGTGAACTAGGGTAGAAAGGGGGACAGCGAAGTTAAGAAGTTAAATTAATTACTGTTTTAGTGAACGTTTTGTTCTAGAAAACCTTTCGTACCACTTTTCAGAAATTTCGAAATTAATCTCCTTTTGAGACGTTTCAGTTAATTTGTCATATAATTTTACAAATGACATGAAGGTTGTCATGGTAATCAAATTTTAACTTTTTGTCCCTTGAGATCGTAGGGGTTTGGGTAAGGAGTAAATCCCAATTTAAAAAAAGACCTTAATAATTTAAATTGTGAATACCTACCATTCGAACAGTATCTATATTATTACCCCTCTATCCTCTATTATATAGCTTTGTCCCTCTTTCACTCGCACTTTTCTCCGTATTGGGGGAAGACGGTCTCCTGTCATACCAGCCTCCGGCAGGAAAACTCCCTGTCGGTTTCTCATCGGTCGCACCGCGTGCGGGTCTATGGCGCATGCCAATACCTCGAGAGACTTTTTGTAAAAGCGCGACTTGATTTCGACTTTTCTCTTGATAGGTTTTTGTGGACACACCGTATCATCCTTTCGGGTACAATTTTATCAGCCGAAATACTTTTTTAACGGACATATTATTTGCGTTTGGATTTTCAAAAACGTTTACACGGGACATAAAACTGTACAGTTTCTTGTTCAGAAAACTGTACAGTCTGTCAAAAGGCACGCTAAAAAATATTTTTTTAAAGTGCGATCGTAAGTTATGGTCGTATGTTTGCGGACAGAAACTTGTATATTTAGCTAATAATGTAAATATGTAACATTTTTATAAAAATTAAACAAATCGATATCTACTAAGACGTTAACGTAAAAAAACATTTACTGTCTGGTCAGCCAAACGTCGCGTGTCAGCCATTCAATATTCCATACCGTTTTCGTTTTATACGGGATAGTTTACAAATTGCACAAAAAACTGTAGGTACAGCTTTCTGTCTCGTATAAAGTTGGCTTAAGTCTAAATTTTAGACGCTATCTACCCGTGTTATACCTAGATACAAGTAACTTCCGAATTCTGAGGAACGCCCCGACTTGCCAAGGGTTGATCTGTTTCCTAATACTAAACATGATTCTATACAACAGCTGGCATGATATTAAATTATTAGTTATTTACTGCACAGTAATTTGGTTCGCAACAGCATCAGCAGTTGTTGTCATAGCATCACTTGATTTCGGGGAGTTTAACATAAAATGCAGATCACGTTGTTCCAACAATCAAATTTCGCTTAGGTTAAAAACAATATTGAGAATCTTAGTATTTAAGAAAACAGTTTCTGAATAAAGGATATTGTTTTGGAAGAATTAAATGTACAGATTTTTCTGAGACAAAATTTAAGTACAGAACTCTTGGGATGTTTTTGCTTTTCAAGATTTTTTCGTAATATTATTTCTTTATTTTCATTTATCTTATATATGAGAAAAAAGTAAATAGTTAGGAAATCAAAAATTGAAACCAATAAATTACAAGTTCTCTTAAAATCTTAAATGACATTCAACCATATTACACAGCCTCAAGGGTTTGAATAAATTACCCCACATACCTAGTATGGTTCAACTTATTTTATATATTGAATGAAATTTTTATTTTGGTAAATCAAGAAAAATGGAGAAATATAAATAAATAGAAATTATGACTGGTACTTTTAAGTTCAAGAGCAATTACCTACATGCAGCAAAAACAAACAAATTGAATGTTTATTCAGTTTGTGGTCAGGATCCAATGTACTGTTAAAAACAGAAATAATGGTTCGCGATGAAAAATGTTCTTATGATAAAATGCAAGGAAAATTGATGGCATTTTACTTAGATTGCATGCTTCCTGAATTAGTTGATCCGCGACATCTTAAGGACAGGCCAATAAGAGACCCTTTATACATTATACACAGAAAAGGCTATAAAAGCAAAACAAAAAGAAAATCATGGCAGAACCAAATCGAATGACGAAAACGTGGTGTCTATTATCGATTCTCCCATAGCTGGACCTTCTATTTATCAAATGTCTCTAAGTTTAGAAAATATGCCCAGACGAACTTCATTGAATTTTAACGTCTGCAATCCGTCACACTTAAAAACATCATGATTATTGTATTGACTCTTTCAAACACGGTAACCGCCGTCCTGGTAGACCGTCGATGAACATCTTCCAGAGGTATTCGGCGGAGTTGATGGATGCGAGCTTAACGTGGAAGAAGGTGAGAGAGTTGGCTGGCAACAGGGTCTTCTGGAGGGATCTAGTGATGCCTACATGCTCCACATAGGAGCAAGCGGGCGAAAGAAGAGAAGAAGAATAATGGAACTTAATACGAAACGACAAAAAGTCTTAGTTTTCTACTTAGTACCTAACATATTGCTGTGTGCACAACAATAAATACAAATCTATATATATAAAAATGAATGTAAGTTTGTATATATGTTTGTCTTTATAGATTCGTAAACCGCTTATCCGATTGCAATAAGTTGTTCTAGAGGGTTGTTTTATTCACTCCTGGGAAGGTTCCTGCATTATAACATCCATTTTATAATTTTTGTATTTGTGTATTTGATATAATTTAGTGACAGTTCCGGGTGAATTTTAGATACGCCATGTTACCGATAGTACTGCTTATATAAAGCTTATAAAAATGTCGTCAAATAATGCTGTACAGCAAAAAGGCGCTAATGTCGTTTTCAATCACGTATTACAATTTATTTTTATACACCTCGAACTTTCAATTACATTTTTAATTTATTTGCACCGCCAATTCAGGGACTTTTTTTACAATAAATAAGTGCAGTAAATTGGTTTTGACCTATTCAAATGTATTTTTTTCCTCCGAAATTGTTTTTTTTGTGCTTTGATTTTTGCGTTAGCATAATCGTCGGTTTTTCTGCTTGAGTTTTCTAGGTAAGCCTACCTAGAAATTTTTATTCTTCTTAAAGCTACAGAGATCTTGATTTTTGAAATTTGGAGCATTTGCTACTAACTTCTTTCCCTTATCCGCACCCAACGGTGCTAGCTTGATACTCCCAAGTTACAAGTGTGATCATTATTAATTAGTATGGAATATTTTAAGGATTCTTCCGTTGTTGTTTTTATGGCTATTGGATTAAACTTTATTTAGAGACGGTGAATTAGTTTTAAAAAAGTACCTACCTTCATATAATTTGTTTGGAATTTATATTATTAGTGGACGTTTTTTTTCCTTCTTCGAGCTACAAGACTCTTTGTTTGAAAATTTGAATTCTTACTTATACTTCCCTTATCCGCACCCATGGTGCTTAGGGCCACTGCATGGGTACACCAAGTGTGTATCTTGATTGATCATTTTATTACATGAAGGTATAGGATGATCAGTCTTACGCTTCAGTACCAGTCCAAGGTATCGCACATGAAATATTAATATGTAAAAATAAACATTAAAGTAAATATATTTCATCTTGACCTCTACGGAATCGAACCGGCGACCTCATACACGGTAGCAATAAAATGCGCTACCACTGTGCTACGAGGCGAACATATGGATCACAATGGTCTCATATAATAAGAGTTATTTTATTTTTTTTTTATTTAATAATTTTTATTACCATTACAGAATTGCTTCCCATGCACAGCATATGGATTCTTTTTAAATTCCAAAACGGCGGGGCGTACCTTTTTTTCATAAAATAAAGAAGGGTATCGTTTAAGGGGTTTTAAGGGTGCTGATTTCGAATTAGCGTTTATTTTTTAAATCCAAGATGGGCGGACGCAACTTTTTTTCAATAAAATAAAGTTGGGTATCGTTTTAAGGGTCATTGATTTCGAAATTTAGCGTTTATTTTTAAATCCAAGATGGCGGACGCAACTTTTATTTCAAACAATGATGTTGGATATCGTTTTAAGGTTTTTCGGGGCCCGGGTTACGGAATCTAGCGTTTTATTTTTAAATCCAAGATGGGCGTCGACACCCTTTTTTTCAGCAAAATGAAGTTGGGTATCGTTTTAAATGTTTTTTGGGGGCCCTGATTTCGAATCTAGCGTTTATTTTTTATTCCAAGATGGCGGTTCGTCCCTTTTTTCATCCACAAGTGAAGATGGGTAATCGTTTTAATGGTTCTGGGGGGGCTCTGATTTCGAATTTATAGTTTATTTTGAAATCCAAGATGCCGGACGCATCTTTTTTTTCATAAAATGAAGATGAGTTTCGTTTTTTAGGGCGTCAAAGTTAAAGTTTAGTTTTATTTTGATATCCAAAATGGCGGATGCACCTTTTTTTCATAAAATGAAGATGTGTATCGTTTTTAGGAGGCGTATGGGCGTCCTGATTTTCGAAGTAAGAGTTTATTTTATAATCCAGATGGTCGGACACAACATTTTTTTTATAAAATGACGATGGGTATCGTTTTTAGATGATACAGGCGTCCTGATTTTGAATTAGAGTTGAGTATGTTTAAATCCAAAATAGCGGGCGCACATTTGTTCATAAAATGATGATTGGTAACGTTTTTTTAAAGGGGTTGTGGGTGACCTGATTTCGAATATAGAGTTTATAATTTGATCTATCCAACTATGACAGGACGCACCTTTTATTTCATCAAAGAGTAAATTCCATTCATGCGTCGCACCATGCCACACACATTTTTTTAAAATAATAGATCTTACCCTGGGTGTCTTTTTCAAGTGTAATAAAGTCCCTTATTTTAAATTTAGGAGTCGGACAGCCAAGAAATTTAATTGTTTATGCCAAAGACGGAAAAACAAAAAATGTATTATAAATACCTAACCTTAACTTGTAAAAATAAAGTCCCCAAAATAAATTATACTATAACCTTTATACATACGAGTAGATCCGAGTAATCAAAACCAGTACAGACCAAACCGCTACACATTATACCTAGAATTGCAATTTTATAAATGTATTAATGATCAGAAAGTTAATACAATAAGTATTCCTTCTATGACCAATTTCCAAATAAACGAGATAAATCTTTCAATTTTCAATCGATATTCCTAGATTACCTGTTTCTTCTGCCAGCAACGCGACGGTTATCACAGTAATTAAATAAAACTTGTTTACTTCTAAAGCAAATAAGTTGATAATGAAAATTCCCAGAAAAGTTACAGAAATGACACACCTTCGCGATGTGTGTGGTCAAATATATAGTCAATCCTCGATCGAACATAAAAAAAGCAAATGACCGCTGGGGAATTGGTTATCAGAGGCCTGTAAAGGCGCGCCTATTTATTACTTTTGAATGGAGGGGGTCAAATTTGAAATTAGGTGGACTCTTAAGGGCGGTGTATATTTGAAAAAGCGGTTTTAAATGCAAAATAAATCGGTATGGAACTAATGGTACTTTCATTTTTTCGGCTTGGTTGTTTGATAGTATTAGTAAAAAATAGGTATGTAGCAATATAGCAATATACAAATTGGGGTTGTTTCATCTAAGGTAACTAGCAAGGTTCTTGGTAACTGGCCTTACGTAGCAAAACTCATCATCCATTAGTAAATGAGATTGTCGTTCGAATTGGATTTTGATGTGTTTGGGATTTTGCTCCGCCGCGCGCCGTCATGATTTCCAAATACTCTGCTACTAGTTGGGTTTTGCGTAAATGTATGTAAATGAATGTGTCATTATTAATTTATGAAAACATTGATCCAAGAGTACCTCCGATGACAAACTTTGCATGGAACATAATGTTTGAAAAGTGTTTTGGTGTCTTGCTTAAATTATTAATTTGTTTTTCGGTCGTTATTGCACGCCATGACAGTTTATTCACCACATTTGAAATTATTGTACCTACATATACACCGTAAGAAGAAAGCGTGTTGTTTTTGTGTATTGAAATGTTTGTTGTCAATAAATTAAACTCGATTGGTATTTGAGAGTTGAAAGTTGGATACCTCCGCCTCCGTCTTCTACCTTCTTAGTTTGTTGAGAACCAAGGTTTCTCACCGACATACTTTACAATATTGAGGAGTTATTTCCCTGAACGGACCTGCTTTGGTCAGAATATTAAGTGACCAACTTTCCGCATACTCGCAATACATTATGCAATCCACTTCTGTCTAACCTCATTTTGCTTTCTCAGAAACAGATTAGAGTATTTCACAGATTAATCACTTACACATGAACCTTAGAGGGTTGCACTTGCTGCCTCAATGTTTAGAATTATTTTTTTAAAAACCGATAATCTTTCCACTGTGGGTTGCACATTTAACACCCGCGGTGTGCAAGCGGGTACTCTGCAAGGCGTCGGATTCTCCCATAATAAAAATGATAAAAAATAAAAAACAGGCCACAAAATGACGGACATTCCTCAAGTTTTTCGGAAGACTATTGTTGTAGGTACATCAATGTTCCGCCCTCTCCGTAATGTTCCGTGGTTTTCCTTTACCCAAAGCTGATAAATAATATGAAAAAGTTATCTTAGGTCCACATGAGATTCATCCCGATTGATTCTAGCACAATATAGATAGTATATGAAGGAATATCCACTTAATGAAACGTTAACCGTGTACAGCAAAGGTATGCAATGTCAAAAATAAATGAAGCTCCCATATAAAAAAAACCTTTATATTTAACTGTTTACGTGGTTATTACCAATGTATACTAGCTGGAGCACATACCTGTTTACTGTATATCTTTATCAATTAAAAATGAAAAAAATAATTACAACTCACTTTTACTTTATGTACAGATTAATTTAGCAAACCATCTCAGTATACCATAAAGCACCATAACAGAAGGGAACTGCATCACAAACCCCCAGGATTCAACCTCCGCGCTCCGTCTCGTTGGTCTAGCTTCGAAGCTATTGTAGGAGATGGATTGTCCTACCACAAAATAAAGTACCGTACACCCGATAGGGGCTGGTGCCACCGCGTAGGATGGCGCGTGCAGTTGCTGCGGCCCGGCTGCGGCTCGTTGCCCGTATCCAGCGGGATGTAGGGCCGGTGCCGTAGTAAAGCTGGAGTCGTGTTGTTCGATTGGGGGTTCCAAAGTCTGACTCACTTAACTCACAAAGTTGACTCACTGAAGCCTCAAGAGTTTTTTTATATATTTTTTTTGCATAAATACGTAATTTAAAAAATATTAATTAAATACCTCACAGGGCAAGTCCCGCGCTGAGGTATTAATTTACAATACTATTTTTTGGAGGTAGTAAATATTTTTACTAATATTTATGGTAAAAGTCTATTTTCGCGGAGTGACCATCTCAAGACACTTTCCTTGGTCCATTTCACAAAGCCACTCTTTCGCAAATAAATTGAATTTACTTTTATGTTCCTCTATTTTATCAAAAGGCGGAATACAGATATAAATTCTGGGAGCCAGAATTAAGTGACTTCTTTGACCAAATAAGGTTTTCGTTTTAGGTGTCACATATAACTGACTCTTTTATTATGTTGTGTTGTAGATAGTATTTTATATGTATCCACCCTCGAGGAATCACAATAATGGTATCCACCATTTACATGTGCATGAACGATTAGTACAGGTCGTGTCATGTAGGTGTGGTTAAGGATTTCGGTAAGTATACGTAGTCTAGCCAGCCGAACTCTTTCGCCAGATACAGAGACAGTAGGTACCAAGGGTTACTGCGTCAGTTGCCTCATCTCTAAGTTCCTTACAAAGTCAAACAACCGCACACCTAATATTCTAATATAGACAACTATTCTCAAAAAGAAGTCTGCTATTTTTGGCCTTGGTTGGGTGTCACGATTTGCATGGCATAGAGAGAGACAAAACATGATACAGCGTTAAAAGGCGGAACTTGGTTTTGACTGAGTAACCATCCGATCTCCAGTCAACTTTCATACTGTGGATCTAGTATGTAAAAAACTAGGAACTTTCTAGGCATATTCCTGCTTTACGATTGTTGACTTTTTAAGTAAGTTATATTTACCTAACACTAATGGCAAAACAAACCTAATCTTTAATAAGGAGTTACGGAATATACCAAAATTTTCAATATTTAAAAAGAGAATTAATTTTTTTATTTAAACATACATTGGGTCCTGAATTTACGGTCACCATGTAAAAATTCACTTAATATGATGTGTATTAATCTATGATTACTGTGCTCAAGACTCAGATATAGCAACAATGATTTGTCAATATAATAATTTGAACCTTATCTACCTACTATTTTTGTGCTAGAATAAGTGAGTAACATTGATTAAGTAACGTGTGTAAATTAATTTTGTTTAACTTGTCATATTTTTATAAATAATGTTGACAAAAAAAAATCAAAAAAGCATTAACCTGTAAAATGCTTTCCTCGGCAACGGGTCCACAGTGAGGAGTGCATTAAAAAATAACATTAATGTCATAAAAACTGCAATGTACTAAATAATTAAAATAAAGTAAATAATATATTATTATCTTGTATGATTGATAGTACTATGTACCTTAGGAGGCACATTATAAACATGTCAATAACATATATTTTCCGTTTAGGTTCGGTAAATATGGATGTTCCTGAAATCTGGACACAATAACACGCCAACAGAAAAATCGGCTGTGCATACAACACCCACTCACTACTAACCTTTACCTACTGTAGCTTGTCCTAACATCAAATAATCCATATAGAAATAAAAGCGTTTAGTTTCTAGAAAATTCCTTTCAATATCCACTAAAACTACCATACTAACCAATAGACAATTCGTAAGTGTTTGTGATGTTGTGACAATCTTTGTTCTTTGGATTATGCTAAAAATAAGAGAAAGTAGAATTAAAGGACAGAAAACAAATGTGTTTGTACAGATTTAGTTTAGATTAACGTAAATAAATCATATGGAAAGTAATCGCTAATGGAGCAAAGTGCTTGTTTTTAAAAAGGGAATAATCTTGTGAATTATTGTGTTTCCTCGTTTATAAGATTGTACAATATGTGTACCTACTACATAAACCAGTAATATTACTAGTGTAAACCACAATATTACGTACAATATTTTGTATTCTGATACTTATGTTAACACTGACGTATTTTTTAATATTTGTACGGTACGTACGTACGCAAAAAAATTAAATATACATAATCTAAATGTGTTGAATGTATGTTTTATTTTATTATTATATGTATCTGATAATTAATGATTACTTCACTTTTGTCCACTGAAAAGGTATTTCAAATATGTGAGTAAGCAGGTATAATTAAATGAGAAAAATTTCGGTAACTCTAACACAAATATTTATTCGTCGTTAAATAAAATATACATACAACCTACACACATTTGGTATTATGATTTTTTAAATCAAATAATATTAATACATTGCTTTCGTTATGCTACCAGCATAAAATTTCTTTTCTTTATTTACCAAAATCAGTTATTTCCGAATGTTTTTTTCTTCGTACAGACTAATTAAATTTAAAAAAAAACATTAATATTGTATGCAGGCCATTTTAAAGTATTCATTAATTTGCTGAAATTACCTATATGTAGGTACACGTATTTTTCATTTGAGTAAATTTATATAAATATCTATAAAATAATTTGATAATTTTTGAAGTAAAATCACAATAACACAATAATTGCTGAAAATGGAGAGCTACCCAAGGTGGGTGGTGAGTGGTAAGTGACGCATGCGCCGGAACCCTAGAACATTTTCTCCGGAGTCTTTGAAAGTAGAAAAAAAAATTTAACTTCATCATTTTTCGCCTACAAATAGTTGTAAATAAAATGTTTCAGGATATTTTTATGTGTGTTTAAAATAATATAAGATAAATTTTTTCTGTGTTTTAGAAATAAATCATGTTTGTATCGTTAACGTATAAATTACTCTCTAGTAAATATTTGTCAGCAAAAAAATAAATTTAATTAATTCTTATTACTAAGTGTGAATGTCGTAAAATTAGTGATTAAAATGAATCATGACACTGATACTTTTTTGAGAATATTCCCCAAAGTTCTCATGTAACTGTCGAGAAGTGATGTGAAATAAAGTGACTCCAAAATGGATAACACGATCATTAGTGACATTCCTTCAGATATGAACTTTTCGTCGTTATTTCAGCCCCTGTATCCTGACATAGGAAGTGTGGATACATCTATCCGCCCTTTCCTCACCTCGGGAACTGGGAGCGGGTTGTGGAGGAATGCCACGTTCCCCGATAGCGGAGATACTCGCACCACCATCATGAGCGCTAACTCCACCAACCCTAAAGTCCGGAGTTCGACTTCAACTCGCTGACCGTGGTGATAGTGTACTGTGTCCTGTTCGTGGTGGCGGCCATAGGAAACTTGACTGTGTTCATTACTCTCTTCAAGTCCCGGCGGAGAAAGTCCCGGATATCTCTGATGATCTCACACCTGGCGATCGCTGATCTGATGGTTACTTTCATAATGATGCCACTCGAGGTAAGTATGGAGAGTAGTTTCCTTTATTTTCACTAACAAAACCCTTATTTCCCTATTATATTCCCTTATCCTCAACTAATGGTGCATAGGGCATGCATTGGAACACCAAGTGCAGTGTATCTTGATCATTTTTATTACATGAAGGTGAGATGATCAGTCTTACGCCTCACTGCCAGTCCAAGAAATCACACATGAAATATTAATATGAGACCACATGTAAATAAATATTTCATGTTGACCCCCTAAGGGAATCAAACCTAAGTAGGTAACTAAACGCGCTACCGCTAAATTTACGCCATCTAATTGTACATGATGTTTAAAATAAATAAATAGTATAATGTTGTGTATCCCTATCAGCTGCGCTATTTTAAACAATATAACATGCTTCAAATTTGCAAATGCAAAAGCAAATTGCAGTACAAATGTTTTGAGTGAAGTTAAGGGGGGGGGGGTAAGGTTAATTCGTACGAAAAAGGCATGTTTTTGAGAATTTTTGTGACGACACAGTTAAAATTTCTTTATTAAAACCAGTGGTACATTAAAGTATGACATTTAAAAAATATTGCATAAATTTTAACGAAGAAATATGAAACACGGCAATGGCAATCAGAGAGTGGGAGCATCGATCGTCTCAAAAGAGTGTCACGCTGATACTCTAAAGCAGTGTTTTTCAATCTGTGGGTCGCAACCCCTAGGGGGGATTTTTTCTGAAATGTGTTGAGATGTCAAATTGTAATTATTAGCCCGTAATGGGTGAAATCCAGTTTTTGTTTACAAGTATTTGAACACACTCAAAATTTTGTTTATAAAAATTAGCTGGTAAAAGTTATAAACATTACAAATTCAAGAGTCATCTTAAGGCGTTTCCTAGCAGGTGATATAATTCGGTAAGAATCTCACTTGCAATCACAAGGGTTTCTGCTAAAATGCTTAGCAAATTTCTCAATGGATGACAGAGAGTGTTCACATGGGGAGCGTTGTGCCATTTCACTGTATATATACAAGTTCTGATAATTGGCGGATATGGATATCAAATACTAGGTGAAATGGGGAAAGTTGTATTTACATCAAGTGGCCACTTAATCCAGCCAATGACAGGTCACAAGCCCTGTAAACACCTAGATTTCCATGTTCCCTTCCAAACTTCTCGTCTCTGTTGAGATGTCAAATTGAAATAAATAATATTAAAATAATTATTATGTGTTGTTTAGGTTAGGTTAAATGTGATTTTCACATTATATTTCATATGTTACCTTGAATTGGCGCTGAGGCGTAAGACTGATCATCTTGCCTTGCACCACTGGGTGCGGATAAGGGACAGTAGTAGCAGGTAGTAAGGAGGAAGGTACATGAAAGTAAGGGAGAACGCGATGATTATTTTGACCGTGACAGGCAAATCTCTTCCTAATGACACTAAGCATACCTTCATCTCGTAAAAGGAAAATATTTAAAAGATCGATTTTGTGTACCCATTATAAGGGGAGGTTTAGTGAGTGGGGAGGCAATGGAGAATTTCAGTACTGACATATTTAGGTCATCAAATACCGTACTAAGTAATTCCGGTCCATAGACACTCATGATTCGGATTTACCGTGATGTATCATATTACGTCACTCATTTTCCCTCTAAAGCAAGAGTCTACAAGGAATCGTATTAGAATTATACTGTAATATAATACTATTATACGGAGTGGTTGGACCTATGATACTTTTATGATGTGGAGGTCCTAGGCTATAAAACAAAAAATAATCCATTCACGTATCTGATGAGGTAGATTCGACTCCCAAAAATGTACTTTTGACGCGAGCTGCCGGCAAGTTTAGACCAGTTTATTGTTGGCACCCATGGTTTTTTTTTAAATTCTAAGCATCATCTAAACCTAAAAACAAGTTTTTTTTCATGAATCTTATAAAGTAGATTGGACCTACAAAACTGCACCGGAAGTACCTATTTATTTTATGATGACCCGACCGATGGATTTTCATGAAATTTGTTTTTTACGTATAACTTTTATCGAAGATGATTTGCATGATTGATTTGTTCGTGTATCCGATGAGGTAGATAGAACCGCGGCCGGCCGGCGGACTACATTTTACATATGAGATAGGCAGATAGACAGTAACAAGTCAGAGCATATTATTACTAACCCTAGATGCCCAATCGACGTATACTAAAAAGCATATTCGCGGTATGTGTTAAACGTTTGTTTACATCATAATGATCTTACGAGCCAGCTTAGTAACAACTGAGATCTACCTAAAAACCACTTCACCACTTCAGTAAGTACCAACATTTTATAGTAATCGCAATGTTACACGTCCATATTACTTGTGATTGGGCTTTGTGTGAGATTTTAATTGATTTTAAGTTTTTATAAGAAGATTCTTTTTTATGGAAAAATAAATTACATACACATGTTTGAAATTCACTTAACCACAAAATCCTTTCTGAACTGAATCTCTGTGACAAGAAAAATATCTATATCGTCAGAGATTCTGTTAAGGATTGCAATAGCTCTACCACCGGGCATCACTAAAGGTTAGTTAGTCCTTGATATAATTTTATTAAACAAAATACGTTGGCGCTGACAAAGATAATCATCGGGGACATAAGTTCAACATTCGATAAAATGCAGGGATTCACAACCATTCCACGTATCAATTTAAAAAAATTAATAGCGATATATGCATTTCGTCTACTCTCCAAACTATTGTAACCCAGCATGCCGCAAAGAAAGATCGAAGGGTTTAGCCACGGATAGTACCCGTATTCCCTCAGATAGAGATATCTTTAAAAAATATTTTGAATTCTGAGTGAAGTGGTAAGTGAATAAGTTACTTCATGTGCTGACCATGAAATAATAATCGCAAGAGTATTTCCTACTGATATTTTTCTCGTCTTGTTATGTTGGGATGTAGAAATTAGCAATCGAGTAGATGCCCAACACACATAATTATGTAAATAATCCGACTTTCAACTAGACTGTAAAAAAGCCCACTCTAATCCCTGCTTTCAGTTTTATTATAAGCAAAACCTTTGCATGTTATACAACTATCTACCTAGCTACTTGAGTATTATAGCCTTCTCCATGTAGTAGAATATAATGTAGTGTAAGTAGCTCGTTATATAGCCAGGTAGGCGGCAGTAAAGGAAATGCCAGGAAATGAGACGGAAAATCCACCTTGCAGAGGAAGGTATATGCAAGTGGTAAAAATAGTTGGTTTTTTCGTTTTTCGTTCGTGTATTTATATTAAATATTAACTATAAGTATGGGAGATGGTGTAAAGCACTGGTGTAAATATTTAAGTTAACTTTTATTTTTCTAACTGCATTTATAATTTGATGTAATCATTGTTGATTATTTCACATTTTTACATTTTAAAATTATACGGCATACGTCATACTTTTTTGGATGTTTAGCGTAATAAAAATACGACAAATAATAATATGTATATAAGTATATAATATTGAGGTATATTTATACGAAAACGGCGCTATATAAATTATCCATAATAATAATAATAATAATAGTGTTGGTTGATGATTCAGGATTGAGGAATTACCTTCCAGTCGGATTTGACACTCGAACTGAGGCGCACATTGTATGCGTAACAAACATAACTTATACAAATTGGGACTTATGTACCGAGTAGCAGGTGACCTGGGCTTGGGAAAAAGCCTTAAAAATATCATCATCGTAATCATTTCTCTTCTCTCTATGTGAAGCAGCAGATTGTGGATTCCACAAACTGCCTCCAGGCCAAGCAATCTGGCACCAGTTCATGTGCAATTATTTGCGTCAGTCAAGTCAGACCTACGTCCCGTAGTTTTAACGTAAGCTGTTGACGTATTGTCAACAGTGGACGTCTACAAAAATATTCTCTGTAAGAAAAAATCTATAGCAAATATCGAATTATTTTTTAACCTTAGTAGCTTAGAAGCTTAAAGTTTGAAATAGGTGGTGATCTAAATAAATGAGGCGCATAAAAACAAAGAAGGCAACCTTAACTTTGTCAGTAACATCATATCTTTAGTAAACGACAACTACTAGGTACTACTACCACTTTCCCTTATCCGCACCCAATGGTGCATATGGCACTGCATCGCTACACCAAGTGTAGGGTATCCGACAGTGACGAGACGACAGTGGCCGACCGCCAGTCGGCAATGACGGCACGATCCGACTATTGCCGAACGCCGACGTAAACATACGAACTCGCCAAACGGGCGACGAGAATCTTTCGAACTTCCTTCGTCACCGCACGCGCATTTTGGGCACAGAATTCCCGCCAACTTAGTATTTCGCATCGTCATTTTATTTTGCCTAATTTAGTTTGTAGAATCTTTATTACAGAGTGTTAGCTTCAGTAGATTAGTTTTGTGAATAAATCATTGTATTGCAAATCGTAAGTACCTGTTTTACTTTCTCTCCTTCTGTGCCCCCCATAAATACATATACCACATTATTAGGCCACCAACTAGGTGACCTTTCTCCAAATAGTGACCAACTAGGTACACTATAAATTGGTATACCCCGACGTTTGAACACGAAAACACAACATTAAACAATCAACGGTGACCCCATTCAAATTCCATAAAAATTGCGCAAAATTTCAGACAGAAAAATCCTCGCTTCGCAAAATTGTGCCACAATAATTTTTTTTTTTCGGTCGGTACATAAAATTTTTAAAATCAATCATAACCGAAAGTTAAACTATTTTTTTTAAATTGTTGTTATTCCAAGATTATTTGTAATTAATGTGTTTCAAGGTTTAATTATTTCAAGGTTAATTTATTTCAAGAAATTAATTTATTTCAAAGAAATCGATTTTTCATATCGAGCTAATCGAGTGAATTTTTACTGTCGGTACCTATCATCAATGTAAATGTAAGGTAAATTCAAACAGGTAATTTTAATAATTTAACTAAAATTATTAATCATTCAAAACAGATACTTATCTACACAAATAATATAATATAATACGGTATATGTCAACGAGCGACTGGCTCACAAAAATCGCACGCCGAGTAATACATTCCCACAACGTAGATAAATTTTATTTATTTTTTTATTTTTTATTTCTTGAGACGAACACACAAACAATTCACACAAACATTTACATAGGGTGCCAGATTGAGTGGAGGTACTTACAAGGTACCCGAAAAATATTTTTTTAAAGTTTTTTAAATTTTTTTTTTTCAAAATCCGGTACATAATTTTTTTTTGACAAATATTATATGGCGAGTCAAGCGTGACGTAGGCATCCGAAGGTTTTCTCCTTGTGAACGCACTGTGAGAGTAAGTTTTTTTTTTACCAGCGAAATTTATACGAAATATTTTTCAGTTGGCGCAGTCGTTCACAATACTTGCAACTTGTAAATTTTTTTTTTTTGTAAATACAAATTGAAACTATCAAACAAACATGTATTCGCGCGGCTAAGCCGACGAATTTTTAACAGTTTTATTGGACATTAGCATCCATACATTTTTCTATATATACATATTGTGTGTGTGACTGTACTATATATGTTTATATTTTTAACCTAGGCTATGCATGTTATTATGTGTTACAGATTTGAAGTTTTACAATAACATTGGTAAAAACTTGATATATTGTACATCGGACACTCAAAAGGAATATTAATATTGAGAGGAACACTCAGCTTGAGGGATACAAATACCTAATAAATAATAAATGGATATTGTGTTCCGCCGTGTGGTAAATTAATTATATTATATATATTTTCTGTTTTTAATTTTCTTTTCTATAACTTGCACAGTACATACATAACAACTAGCGACTCTGACAAAAAAAAAAAAAAAAAAAATTTTTTTTTTTTTAAATTTAAATTAAAAATTTAAAATTTAAATTGATAATTTAAAAATTTAAAATTTTATACAACTACACTTATTATTGAATAGTATTATTTCAATATTTCAACTCATGCTGTAATCACTATTTACATTTTTTTTTTGATTTTTTTTTATTAAATATTTTTTTTAACTGTAAACCATGGCTAACAAGGACAACACGGACTTGACAAATATCAACACAGCAAACAACATGTTCCACACGGATAGGATTAGCGTTAATTACCCCCCCAGCTATGGGTGAACAACATCGAACTGTGGTTTAAGCAGATAGAAGCACAATTCGAGTTGGCAAATATAGTATCGGAAGACGCACGTTATAGTCACTTAGTGTCAAAACTTGAACAAACGCACATAGAACAAGTTTCAGATATTTTACTCATGGAACCGAACCGAGCAAAATATACGAGGCTGAAGGAAGCTATAACAACGCATGGGCTGTCCACAGGACAGGAGGAGAGAAAAACTGTTTTCTTCCTTACAGCTTGGGGATCGGAACCCATCCAGCCTACTTAGAGAAATGCGGACGTTAGCAATAGGTTTACAAATAGACGATACGACGTTGCAATACTTGTGGACACAGCAACTGCCCAAGACTATCCAAGCTCATTTAGCCATAAGCGAAGATGACTTGGATAGACAAGCGACAATAGCAGATCGCCTAATACAGGTGTATACACAGGATAATGTAGCGGTAGTAGGTACCAACAATAGAGATAATACTAATAGCTTAGAACAGTCCGTACAAGCTCTAACCCATAAGGTAGAGAGCTTATTCAATAAAATTAATAACACCAAACAACAAAGTCACATCAACAACACTAACAATAGATTCAATCGCAGTAACAATTTCAATAACAACAATTTCAACAACAATTTCAATAAATCAAGTTATAGGGCCAACAGGAATAACAAGAAAACTATCTTTGTTATTTCCATACAAAATTTGGCGACCAGGCTAGGAAATGCGTCACACCATGTGAATTTAAACCGCATATAGCTTCAAAAAACTAGATGGTCGAATCATAGCGGAGACGGTTGATTCGACCAACACAACTCGTCTCTTTGTTAAAGATCGTGATACCGGTGTGTCATACCTCGTTGACTCCGGATCGGAAATATCAATAATTCCTAGATCTTTACACAAACGCCATGGAGAAAAGTCCAAACTGATTCTCTATGCAGCGAACGGGACTACGATACAGAATTTCGGAGTTACCACGGTAACGCTGAATCTGGGATGTAAACAACCGTTTACATGGAAATTTATAATAGCGGACACGACACGCCCTATTATAGGAGCAGATTTTCTCCACAATTTCCACCTGTTAGTCGATGTTAGGAACAAAAGGTTAGTAGACAATACAAACGGCAAGATAGTCAGAGCATTTGACATCTCCACAGACAACAACATAACATGTTCCATTTTTCATTAACAGACAAGACTAACATTTACCACTCACTCATATTGAAGTATCCACAACTAGTAGATATCAATAAACCATACGCAGGGCTGGATAAACACAACACAATCCACCATATAGATACCCGTGGCAAACCCGTTATGTGTAAGACTCGTCGGCTGTCCCCAGAACTACTGAGGCAGGCGAAACAAGAGTTCGATCACATGGTGGCCCAAGGTATTTGTAGACCCTCCAAGAGTGAGTGGGCCTCGCCATTGCATATGGTAAAGAAGAGCGATGGTACCTATCGTCCTTGTGGCGATTATCGAAGCTTAAATGCACAGACGGTACCTGATCGTTATTCCTTGCCACATATTCACGACATATGCAATGATCTATATAACTGTAATTTTTTTTCTAAAATTGACTTACAACGCGCATATCATCAAATTCCAATTAATGAAACTGATATTAAAAAAACAGCAATAACCACACCATTCGGGTTATTTGAATTTGTAAGAATGCCATTCGGACTATCATGCGCTGCACAAACATTCCAACGACACATCAACGAAGTCACAAGAGGACTGGAAGGAGTACACGCATACATCGACGACATACTGATCGCTTCACCAGACGAAGAAACACATGTGGAACACCTGAAAGCTTTGTTCCAGCGACTTCAAGACCATGGAATGGTGGTAAACCCATCTAAATGCGAGTTTGCCAAGAAAACACTATTATTTCTTGGATATGAAATTTCGGCTGAAGGCATCGGACCCTCGCCAACGAAAGTGGAAGCCATCACGAACCTCAACAAACCAGAGACCATCAAACAGTTGAGAAGATTCTTGGCCATGGGAAACTTCTACCGGAGATTCATACCACGAGCAGCACACAAATTGATACGTCTACATGATTACCTCAAGGGAGCCAAAAAGAACGACAACAGAAAAGTAGAGTGGAACGAAATCACTACACACGATTTCGAAGAGATCAAGAACTCGCTGATCAACGCCGCTAAACTTAGCTACCCGGAGGAAAACAGCAAGATGTCAGTGTGGACAGACGCTTCAGATTACGCAATTGGAGGCGTACTACAACAAACCACAGACGGCATCAACTACAAACCGATAAGTTTCTTCTCGAAAAAAAGTTGAACAAGGCTCAGTGTTCATATAGTACGTATGACAGAGAACTACTAGCCATTTTTGAGACTGTAAGGTACTTTCAACATTATCTGGAGGGCAGAGAATTCTGTATATACACGGACCATAAACCACTACAATTCGTGTAAAAAAAAAGGAAAAGGCACGACAAAGAAAGCCCCAGACAACTCAGATATCTAGACTACATCTCACAGTTCAGCACGGACATCAAATACATAAAAGGAGAAGACAACGTCGTCGCCGATACCTTATCAAGGATCGACATGATCGAACAAGAGGCAAACATATCGTTCGAAAAGATCCATAAAGAACAAAAGCAGGACAACGAACTACTCGCACTCTTGGACGACAAGAACACTGCTCTGAATCTGATCAAAACCAACATGCAGGGACAAGAAATCATCTTTGATCTCAACAAAGGCAACATGCGACCGTACATCCCAAAAACGCTACAGAGATCTTTCTTCAACCAAGTACATAACCTCAACCATGCAGGAGCCGACGCCACGACCAAGACCATCAGTCAAAGAGGCGTCTGGAAAAATATGAAAGCAGACTGCGCAGCTTGGACGAAGGCCTGCATACCCTGTCAGAAGAGCAAGGTCAACAAACACACGAGGACACCGATCATCAAGATCGACATGCCGAGACAGAAATTCTGCGTGGTTCATGTCGACCTCATCGGACTTTTTTCCACCATCTGAGGGACTGAGGTACTGCCTCACATGTATCGACCGATACACTCGATGGGCGGAAGTAATCCCTATCGCAGATATCCAGACCCACACAATCATCAGAGCCATCTGGGACAACTGGATTGCGAGATACGGCGTACCGGAGAAAATTATAACTGATCAGGGTAGGCAATTCATGTCTACGGACTTTAACTTTAACTTGTTTTGTTCCAGATCAGGCATAGCACACTCCAACACGACGCCTTACCATCCACAAAGTAATGGCATGATCGAGCGATTTCACAGAACGCTGAAGACGGCCATTAAAGCTCATCACCCTGTTCCTTGGACAAAATCGATCAGCACCATACTACTCGGACTGAGGGGGCCACACTGCGCACCAATGCAGAGCACTCAGTAGCAGAGATGCTGTATGGGTGCAAACTAAAGTTACCAGCAGACATCCTGGAGCAGACGAACGACTACATTGACCCGGACTCCTACACTAGGCAACTGGTAAATTTTATGCAAAACGTCAAACCAAGGCCAGTCGAGCACCACAATAAAGGTAACGTTTTCATCCACCCGGAACTAAAACGAGCCACACACTTGTTTCTGAGGGACGACAGAGTGTACAAACCCCTGATGCCGAACTACAAGGGGCCCTACAAGGTCATCACCAGGGCGGAAAAGACGGCAACACTGGACGTGGATGGTGAACACAAGAAGGTTTCGCTGGACAGGTGCAAGCCGGCGTTCCAGACAGCAGAAGAACGAGCCAGCCCAGCGGAAACAGAAACAGAACAACCGGCATACACAACGCGTAGCGGCAGGAAGGTGATACAGCGTCAGTTTTGAAAAAAAACGGTTTTCAAAACTTGGAAGGGGGGCTGTGTGGCGGGCGACAATGACGTCACGACAGTGACGAGACGACAGTGGCCGACCGCCAGTCGGCAATGACGGCACGATCCGACAATTGCCGAACGCCGACGTAAACGTACGAACTCGCCAAACGGGCGACGAGAATCTTTCGAACTTCCTTCGTCACCGCACGCGCATTTTGGGCACAGAATTCCCGCCAACTTAGTATTTCGCATCGTCATTTTATTTTGCCTAATTTAGTTTGTAGAATCTTTATTACAGAGTGTTAGCTTCAGTAGATTAGTTTTGTGAATAAATCATTGTATTGCAAATCGTAAGTATTTCTCTCCTTCTGTGCACCCATATAAATACATACCACATTATTAGGCCACCAACTAGGTGACCTTCTCCAAATAGTTACCAAATATTATTTTATTATTGATACGTTTCAAAGATTGATACTTTCGTTTTATTTAAAAACAGTTTGACATGCCGAGCTTATTTCATATTTGATATTAAAAAGTCGAAAATTGTGTTTTAAAGTGGAATTTGCTAGACACCCAATGTACACTCCGATTGTAGGTAATTAATCTGCTCTATCGAACTGAATATTTCATTTTACTTGACATTGCGGTTTTTGCCTCAAATACATAGGTTAAGTAAATTGCTAGTTTTTTCAAAAGTAAATACATTTTATTTCGAATATTCTCAATTAAGATTAAGATGAGACTGTAATTTTTTATTTCAATGGTAGCATTTTAATTTCTGAGTGCTGATATTTTTTTAATTTATGGATAGATCATTAAACAAATAATACATATGTAAGTAATCAAGATTAACACAAAACAAACCATATTAAATAAAAAGGCGCATTTCTTCAAAAACGTTAATTAGAACCTTTTCCATTTAGTCTAAATATTGGTATCATATACAAATTGTTTACTGGTAGTATAGAATAATTCTAACCTCAATGTTTTATTTTTTTAACCTGGTTTATTTTTCATATAATTTTATTACTATAAGACCATAAAAAATGTTTTAAGTGATATAATAACAATTGGTAGTAAACAATAAAACAAAGGCAATTGGAAATAACTGGGTAAAGAAGAATAACTGTTTATTCGTTAGAGAGAGATAGAGATAGATAACTACATAATAGTGTGCACGTATTGCAAGTGCGATGGAAATACGTTCCTATTGACGCATTATGTTTTGTTTTGGTTACAAAAGGCATTTTTTTTCCAATAATATATTATAAAATATGTGCACTAACTTATTCTCTGACAATGTCGAAATAAAAACCAATGATATTAATAATACACATTTATATCATTGACAAAACCCCTGTTTTCTTCTACGCATGCTGCTCAATGCAATCGCGGTCCACTGATCGCCCAGTAATACACCGCACCAATCTCTCCCATCCCTCTTGGTCCTGGACCATATTGACTGAAGCATTTAGTCTGGGCCTTATTCATTATAAACTTCAAAATAAAAGTTTAGTTCTAAAAAGTACGACATAGTTTGTCACAGAATTAATTTGAATTGTGAAAATAAGATTATTAACAATTCCATGCATTGTCGCATGTCGTCATACAGATACTCAAATTGATTCTGTAATAGGCATTTTCTCAAAGGACATGTTTGTTTGACTTTAAAAGGCATTTTCTCTAAGAACATTTTTGTTTAACTTGAATTAAAAAAAATTTCGTCAGTTATATTCATGAAACTGTCAGTAATTTTAGTGTAGAAAGTATACAGTTTAGTCGGGCTTTTAATCAGTATGAAGATGTATGCAAGTGCGCATACTACAACGATCCGGTATCGGTCGATTGCTAGGTTTAATAGGCTTCACAATTGCCTTCAAACTATCCTATTGGTAAACTATCGGCCGATTGCTAAATCAGTATGGCGTTGTTCCACGCGCGCACACTGCCGATCGTTTAATTGATGTGTATCCTGCTTCCCTATTGCTGGTCTAATCAATATGACAAGTTCATTGAAGCTGGTTATGCTCATTCGATAAAAAACGGAAATTTTTTGGTGTAATCTAATAATTTGGAATGCATCGTGTAAAATTTTCCATTCAATAATCCATCACTGCGGATGGGATGCACCTAATACTCTCGGTTTCTCTTCTTAATCCTTCTTCTTCCTTGTATTTTATAATAATAGTAATAATAACTTTTCTTGACAATATTGTGCCAACTTTTATTGCGACCGCTCTCCTCAAAAGCCGTTTGTTAACTAGCAAATCATTTGAGAACAGTCGGCCGATTGTTCTCTGGTGGTCTGCGCACTCATCGCCAACTCAACTGTTTTGTTGGTCCAGTGTGTGCGCTAGCAGCTCAAGCCGACTAAACTATCGGCCGATAAACTACCAACTTTACTTAAACTGCATTTTATTCATACTTGTATTATATTCTTATTTCTCATACTAATTATGGCTATTGTTAATATTTATAACTATCCTGTTATATTGCAATTATCTCAACTAAGTACTAAATAGCACGTCCGCCTCGTAGCATAGTGGTAGCGCATTTGGTAACCGTGCATGAGGTCACGAGTTCAATCGAATTGACCACCATTTATTGACATATTAATATTTCATGTGTGATACCTTGGACTGGTACTGAAGCGTATGACTGATCATCTTACCTTCATGTAATAAAATGATCAACATTACATGCACTAAACTTGGTGTACCGATGCAGTGCCCCATGCACCTTTGAGTGCGGATAAGGGAAATAAGTAGTAGTAGTAGTAGTAGTAAGTACTAAATACCTATGTGAAAACAGAAGTTACTATTAAGACCGTACCCAAGTAAACAGTAATTGGTGATCTAATAGTTTTGTAACATATTATGAGCAAAGAATTTTGTTTTTGAAATATTTTGTTCATTAAATTCGATTTTTCTAATTTACAGAACAATGCAATTTCCTTTCCACATGACAGAGTATCTACAAGTAAAGCGTCACGCATTTGTATAAGTTCTGATTAATTGGCAGATATGGATATTAAATACTAGGTGTGATGGAGAATATTGTAACACATCAAGTGGCCACTTAGCACAGCCAATGACAGGCCATAAGTCATATAAACGCCAAGATATCCATCTTCTTCTCGTCTTCGTTGAAAAGTCAATTCTAAATAAATTATGTTACAATATATTGTTGTAACTTTAAAGATAGCAAGCCGGGTCATGGTTTAGTGGTAGATTCGGGGGCTACGGATTAGGATCTCTAGGTTCGAATCCCACTCCAGCACAACTTGTGTTCTGCTCAGTCACAACATAAGTCCGTAGGTTTCACGGTATTCAGTATACTATACAGGTTATAATGTCGTGTTAGTTGGCTTTGTGTTGCCAACGTTTGCTGATGATCAGCCCTGAAGATGGACACGGTGCACGGCGATGCTCTTCAAAACGCCGGCAACACAAAGCCCAGCACAAAACACTGCACAATAACCCAGGAAAACATTATCTCCAAATTTATTACTTTGCAAAAAAAAGTACGCTTTATTTATTCCATTGATTTTTACCGGGAAGTGTAATGTTTGCTTTACGAGTAGTTACACCGATCTGATATATTTTTTAAAAACTATTAAATTATGCAGGTATTAATAGTAGTAGTAGATATTATAGGTTATTATTGTCAATATAGGTACACAATACTAACCAAGTGCTGTACTTCGAATGGATTATACTAAATTAAAAAATTATCAAAGTAATCCACACTCGTGAATAGAAAATGAAGCCCACAAGAATAGTTCTTACTTGACTTGGTTCTGAGATTACGTTGTAATTACCCACTTCTATTTTTAATAAATTATATTTTTTACTAATAATATTTCAATATTAATAATTGTGATATTTTATTTTCTTTTAAAAAATATATTTTTGTAGTCTTTACTTAGGACACGAAAAATATTCCGTTCAAAATGTTTTTTTTTGTGGTAGTATAATACTAAGATATCATATGTTTGTATAGGTAGGTAACTTCCCGTCTAAATTGTTATTTTCTTAAATGTGTAGTCTAGTAGCCCAGTCAAATTAGGTTTTTTGCCTCAACTAATTCGGATGTTTTTGATTCTTTTTTAATGTTGTTCAGTAATGTCCAGGAAAGGTTGCATCAAAAGTCCGGATGAATAGGAGGTGAGCTTAAGTCAGGATTTTCAAAAAACTAGAAAAAAATGGGTCTTTTTTTGGTTTTTTTTTTCAAAAAAACTCAAAAACGCTTTAACCCAACCAAAAATAATTTTACAAAAAATAATAGAAAACTAGAAATTCTATATTATTGGTTCTTTAAATTTTTTCATTATCTCTTATAGTTTTCGAAATAATCTCATTTGAAAAATCTCATATTTTACTGATTTTTTTTCTGTCAACATCTTTTGTATCGGAAACGGACTTACACCTCGTGAACTGTACCTCGCACGATAAAAATATAAGAGATAATTAAAAAATTCAAAGCACCAATTTTATAGAATTTTAAGCATTCTATTACTTTTTTTAATACGTAATAGAATTACTTTTTTTCACAATTATTTTGGTTGGGTTAAGCGTTTTTGAGTTTTTTTTAAAAAACAAAAAAAAGACTCATTTTTTTCTAGTTTTTTGAAAATCCTGACTTAAGCTCACCTCCTATTCATCCGGACTTTTGATGCAACCTTTCCTAGACATCATTGAACAACATAAAAAAGGAATCAAAAACATCCGAATTAGTTAAGGCAAACGCTTAGTTTTGGGGTAATTAGACTGGGCTATAGGAGGAAAACCGTATGTAAAACCTTAATACAAAGTTCATAAAGATTCGCCTGTTACAAAGTCTAATGAAATGAATAGGTTTATATTTTTTTGTCTCAACTACGTTATCTAAGAATATATTAAATTATTTATAATTTATTTAACGAGAGTTCTTATAGTTACCTTTATGAATAACAATAATATATATTTATTAGAATGTGTTGCTAGATCCAAATTTATTCGTTTCCAATCACTATATTCCAATTTTTTCATGAAACCATCAAAATTATTTAAGATGTATTCACATTCATTAAAATTTCCACCGATTTTATATTATACCCAATATAAATATTTCGGTAAGAAGCGTTGTGGCGTAAAAAACAATGTCCTATCACCAAAGGCCGTCAACTGTCGGGCTGCGTCTGGCGAGATGGATAGGGGGGGGAGAGAGGACGGATCAATTGTACCCAAAACTAAAAATAAGTACGGGCAGAGAACATTAGAATATTTTATTCCAAAATTTTTTAACATGTTGCCCTATGAAAATAAAATTATGTAATAATGTTAATAAAATTATTTATTGAATCGGCGTTAACATTGTGGAATAACATATTGAATTATATAAATAAAACACTTTGACTTTGACAATAATGGTTATAATAATGCGGTCATAGAAAAAATGTTAAAAAAAAAAATAAAAATAAATTGTCTAATACATATTTGTATTCAGCACGTAATGGTAGTATACCGGAAAATAAATTTTGGCAAAAAAATTCTATATGCTGGACCAGTAACGAATAAAATCATTAAATTATTACCTTCAAATGTCCGTCCGGCATATTACACAATAAATAATTTGGGAAAAAACTTAGATAACGCGAAATCAAAAATAGATATCCTTAATAAAAAAATGGCATATACCAAATACAATGTGGAGATTGCAGCCATAGTTACACATTGGCCAAACAGCTAGAAATTTAAACATAAGACTAAAAGAACATCGCCGGGCCTTAACTTCAAATACCTTCTCAGAGTTCGCTAACCATATCATGGAAACGAATCATTCTTTTCACTCACATAATCTCAAACTTTTACATTCAAATATTAATAAAGGAAAAATAATGAACAATTTAGAGAACATCGAAATTCAAAAAAACTTAAATTCAAATAATATATTAATAAATAACATAACCTTTCAAAATACATCACCATTACTTAGTTTATTCCCACTTGTTAGACCCCCTACCCCCCATACCACACCCTCCCACACTTAGCTCCTCCCCCACCCCTGTCAGTACCTAAACTTTTCATTGTATATTTATCTTCAGTTTTAAAATACACCTGTAGATGGACAGTTTTAAAATACACCTGTAGATGGACAGTTCTGCGTGTCCGAAACATGTCGTGTCTAAAATAAACTCAGTGGACAAAAAATCAAAGTGTTTTATTTATAAAATGTTAATAAAATATTTTTTATACCAAGAGATTGGTTGGAAAATAGAACTTCTTTATATTGAGTCACAATAATTTATTATATATTGATTCACCATATGTATTTTTCGTATCTTTATTCCTTTTTTTAAATATTTTGTAAACTTTTTAAATATTTTCTGTAACTTTTGTTGTTGTATTTCTATGATAAATTTATATTTTTGTTAATGGCACCCGATGACAAACGGAAAAATTGTGGTTTATCGGGACGGCAATATTTTTTTTTAGTGTTATGTTTTATTTTCTCAATAAAGACTAAAAAAAAAAAAAAGGTAGCTCATCCCCGCTATCCACCAGTTAGCTCAGCTGCAGCGGTCCAGTATCCGGGCGGTGGCTAGTTAATATAAAGGCGCATTCTACACTCAAGCCAAACAGAGACTCTCCTGGCGGGCGGTGGTGGTGGTTAGTGGCGGGTTTGGAAATCAAAACAATTTCCTGTGTACCAGGCGCAGGCGGTTTCTTTCGTGTCTGGCTACAGATTATATGAACATAATCATAATTTTATATCAGTTACAAGTTTTTATATTACTTGTATTGTTTATAATATAATCTAATGTTTTTAAATTTTAATCGTAGTAATTATGTACAATGTTTAAGCGCTACAAATTTTTGATTCGTGAGTTAACTTGTGGAAAGCTTAATCGAAAAAGAGTATCACCGCAACACGCGATTTGTTTATTGATTTACCTAAAAAAAGAAAGCGAGCATTGAAATTCCACCCTTGAAAAGCTGCCCATTTTACTATTAGTCACAGTTTTCAAATGGAAATCTTTTATATTATTTGTTTTAGCTGCTTAAAAAGTGCGTAACTTGGCACTGGAACGGAGACCCACTAAGAGGTAATAATTTCCGTAGTTTAGGTACTATTAGTATAGAGTATAGAGCATTACGCTCGCGTAAACTTAGTTGAGGCTTTCAGGGGCTCGTAAAACCAATGAACGTATTTTTTTATGTTGTTCTCAGATCAAATGATATTGTTTTATTTCCATTTTGCTCATTATGAGTTTAACCTAACGTGAGGTAAATATTTTACCTTTATACTTATACCTACTACAGCTTATAATATAGTCGTGAAAATCCTGGTGGGAATTCATCGTGTGGATGTGCGAGACAGATACCTGTACATTTGATAAAAGGGTGAAGGGTGCATTAAATAAATAACCTCATTTATAGTAAACTCTTTGTTAATAATTTAAATCTTCATCTATAATAAAATAGCATACGTATACAAGCTTATTGCTTTTAAGCAATACTTTCAATCAACCCTTAATTATTTTAGTTATAAGCATTATTGTACCGAGTTTTGGTGGAGAAATAAAGCAGTTTCAAAAATGCTTAAATATTACATCGTTGGTTTATTTAAGTATATTTTAATTTTTTTAAAGATATTTATAAGAATTATTCATTTTACATATTTGGTATCGTTTACATATTTTATGACATTACATTGCATTTATTACATTACATACAAAATCGCAATTATTTTCAGCATCCGACCGAATGAAACATACTCCTATGTTCAGTATGGTAGGTACAGTAGGTAGCTTTAGACGGGTTTTCCGAATAAAATTCCAGACCTAAACAGCCGCAAAGTTTCGAAAAATTTATTGAAAATTTTTATATACATAATATTATATAGGAGTGTATTATAATCCTGCGAACTATTTCCTCGGTTAGATTTTTGGCCAAATGTATGAAACATATGAAAAAAAAAACATAATAAATGAAATATTATGTCTTCGAATATTATTGAAAATTTATCTAGATAACCAATGAAATATATATATTTCCTTATAATATTTCCGTTTAAAAAAAAAAATATTTAAAATGTCATAAAATTATTAAAATAGTATTAAAATATTACCCATATCTCAACTATTTTTTGCGACATTAATACATTATATTTTAAATAAGTGAATGTTGTATTTTGTGAAAAAAAGAGAACAATAATTCATCTTAACCAAGAAACGCTATAATGAAATTTCATAGAAAAACAATTACTTAGTTTACTAATATTACCATATTCCCGAGTTTGAAAAAAAATGCTTCTACTGTCTGCAAAATAACAGGCTAATAAAAATAATTATGTACTCCCGTCTTGGGAATAATTCCAGATTTGTGTGCAAATATTCGGATATCCTCAAAATGTTCATATTTTACTTGAAAAGTGTATCACCAGACATATTATATTATAGTTCTCATTTTATTCAGATAGCACGTCACCATTTCACTGTATCGCATTGTGATCTCGGGGAGATAGTTGCAGACTTCGGAATTAAGTTCTCAGATCTCTATCACAACTTGTTACCTAGTATTTAGCGCAGCTATTTCCGGTCATTTAAAACCAGTCCTACTGAGTTAAATTTGAATAAATATAAGTCAATAAATAATTTGTATATCATGTCATCGTTCGATAGTAGGCAAGTGTAAGAAGTACAATGTTAAGCTAGTTCTATTGGTTTCATTGGGTTGATAAATATCAAATTTAATGTCTACATACACACTGGATGATTTTCATCACCACTCCACCATTTAGTTAACGTTGGGTATTGCTTTAAATCTGAATTTGAGTCGTGTAACATTTCACATAATTTACAGAATGGATTGTATCGTGAAAAATGGCGAGTGGACAGTTTGTAAAAGTCTTTCCACCAAAAGAACTTTAAATATTCATCGGAATGCTGCATTAAGTACTTAATTTTGTCAGCTAATTGCTGAGACGTTAGTTTTGTGGCATCAATATACGAGTCCGGAGGTAGAAATTTACTGAAGTTAGCTCCTCCGAAAACAATAGGCACCGCGTCATTAAGCATAGCGTTTGTTAATTTTTCTGTCATGTAATCGTCACAGTTAGAATTTTCGTAGCTAAGTAAAAAAAAGTAATCACTTTTTAGCATTTCGAAACACAAATTTTCGTTGTTTCGTGGACATTTTAGTGGTCCACAAGACCCGTAAATATCGACAGTGAGGAATGAGCTAAGTTCGGTTACTAATTTTTCTCTGTTATTATTGCTATGACAGTTTGAAGCGAACCAAGCCACAGGTTTTTTCTTCGTAAGCAGTATTGGCTTGTTGGCTGTTATATTTGATTTTCTTTTAATCCATTTGGGATTATTCGAAGGCGATACAAATTGTCCATTGCTATCGGTGAATGTGAAATAAGGTACCATAATATCGGAGTCTAGCCGATATGTCATCGTCCAGTTGAATATTCCGTCCAGATGGGATGAACCGGCCGGTTCTGCGGTGACTCCATGGAGAAGTAAACGTACCGCTGGTGAGGAGATCGACTGCTGGGGAAGTCGCTGCTGTTGAATGGAGCAAACTCTGGTCCGTGAAACACAACGGCGTCGAAGCGATCTATTAACATGTCATCCTCGTAGCTCGTAATGAAACAATCCTTTACTCGACATTTGTATTCCAGAAACGGTTTGTCGCCAAGTCCAAATTCAAAACTTTTGTCAGAAAAAAAACTATTCCAGAACAAAATAGTTTTGATTTCTTTGTATTTCTTGAACTTGCGATAAATGTTTATCTTGTTCACATTTAACGTGAAAAAAAACAAAATCACCAGAACAATCGCTAGTTTTACTCTTCTGCTGTAAGTATTTAAAGTAAGCATCGTTAGTTTACACTGTCTGTTGCCCGCATTAGGAATGTACGCGTGACTGTTGAAATGAACTCTGTTTAGACAAATATTGTTATCGTCACACCATTCAGTAATCGGTAAATACTTATCGAGTCGAGATATTTCACGCTAATCACTATTACTGCCGATATATTCCACGCGCCACGAGCCACGAGCCACGAGCCACTCGTGTAGATGTTGGTAATCCACATTGAGAATAAACACTAATTACACCTCATTCTGTGTGTGTCATTCTGCACTAATTAGATTCGCAAATAAAAAGGAAACATATTATCGCTCGCTAAGCACTTAGCGCACCGCACAATAATATTATTGTTGTGTTTAATTTCGAGGTATTGCCTGTTGACAATCGAATGAAGGTATTCATAAATATTTCTTTGCGTAATCAAAAATTAATTAACCGCGTGCGAACAGAATACGAATGCATTTTAACATTAGTTCAATAGCACTTTATTTTACTTCACACTTAAAAACTCTTATACTATTGGAATAAAAACACACAATAGGTACGGCTGCAGTAGTTACTCGCATAAATTAACTATAGTTGTTTTTAATTTTTACAAGGGAACAGTGGAAAAATACAAATTACTGCATTTAAATGTGTACTTTGATAAGACGTTTGCTAGTAACATGTGTTGAGACAGGTGTGAATTATACTAAGCCTTCAGCCGAATGTTCGCTTGACTTAGTTGCCTAGTGAGAGTAGGTACCTGTTTACCTTCAACTATCTCTACATGTAACGAGTACTATAAATAAGTAGCACACAACACTGACTTCTAGGTACGTTGACTTGTGGTCATTATTGTATCTTGTTTGTTTTCGTAA
Organism: Micrasema minimum; assembly: GCA_022494985.1. Lineage (NCBI taxonomy): Eukaryota > Metazoa > Arthropoda > Insecta > Trichoptera > Brachycentridae > Micrasema > Micrasema minimum. The sequence continues at coordinate 44,364 of JAGVSP010001578.1, forward strand.
AGAACATAAAGACATGTTTTTTAGATTTTTTAAAAAGAAAAAATACGAAAAAGGAGGCGCCCTTGAGGTGATTTCCAAACAAAAAATTGCACTTGATAAATTATCCAATGATAATAACTTTTATACAAGATGTCCCGTGAGGAGTGGACCAATGGAATGTTAATTAAATTTTTCTTACTTTTCTGGTAGTAGGTAGGTAGGTAAGGTAGGTAGGTACAGAGAGACAAAATATAAAAACAGAAATTTTAACATGCGAATAAAGCTTTATGAGCATTTGGAAAGTACATAATGGTTTTCAATAGAAGACAGAACTACTTTTTATTGATTCACCATAATTTTATTTAATGGTTTTGGCAATGTATAATATATTTCTCGTATCTCTATCTTTTTTGTATTCTATATTTTGTAAACTTTTTTTATATTTCTTAAATACTTAAAACTTGAGTAATTTTTCTGTAACTTTATGTTATTGTATATAATGATAAATTTATAATTTTTGACAAACCGCAAAAATTGCGGTTTATCGGGACGGCATTATATTTATGTCATGATTATTTCTTAATAAAGACTTCTTATAAAAAATATAAAGAAATAGTTTGTTTCTCAGATTTATAAAACTATTAATTTTACTATATTT
>JAGVSP010001578.1:50000-63519 GCA_022494985.1 Micrasema minimum
ACGTACTATTCGTAATTAATTGGTACAGACTTAAATATAATGCCTACATACACACTGGATGATTTTTATCACCACTCCACCATTTAGTCAATGTTAGGTATTGCTTTAAATCTGAATTTGAGTCGTGTAACATTTCACACAATTTACAGAATGGATTGTATCGGGAAAAACGGCGAGTGGACAGTTTATAAAAGTCTTTCCACCAAAAGAACTTTAAATATTCATCGGAATGCTGCATTAAGTAGTTAATTTTATCAGCTAATTGCTGAGACGTTAGTTTTGTGGCTTCAATATACGAGTCTGGAGGTAGAAATTTACTGTAGTTAGCTCCTCCGAAAACAATAGGCACCGCGTCATTAAGCATAGCGTTTGTTTAATTTTTCTGTCATGTAATCGTCACAGTTAGAATTTTCGTAGCTAAGGTAAAAAAAGTAATCACTTTTTTAGCATTTCGAAACACAAATTTTCGTTGTTTCGTGGACATTTTAGTGGTCCACAAGACCCGTAAATATCGACAGTGAGGGAATGAGCTAAGTTCGGTTACTAATTTTTTCTCTGTTATTATTGCTATGACAGTTTGAAGCAAACCAAGCCACAGGTTTTTTCTTCGTAAGCAGTATTGGCTTGTTGGCTGTTATATTTGATTTTCTTTTAATCCATTTGGGATTATTCGAAGGCGATACAAGTTGTCCATCGCTATCGGTGAATGTGAAATAAGGTACCATAATATCGGAGTCTAGCCGATATGTCATCGTCCAGTTGAATATTCCGTCCAGGATGGGATGAACCGGCCGGTTCTGCGGTGACTCCATGGAGAAGTAAACGTACCGCTGGTGAGGGAGCCGGCTGCTGGGGAAGTCACTACAGGTAGGTGCAAACTCCGGTCCGTGGAATACAATGGCGTCATATTGAGCTACTGACTTTTTGTCTGACGATAAAAAACAATTATTTGTTTTACACTTCTTTTCTATAAACGGTTTGTTGCCAAATCCGAAGTCGAAACTTTTATCAGAAAAAAAACTATTCCAGAACAAAATATATTTTGTGTCTGAGTGTTTAATTATCGTGTCAATTGAAGTCGTTGGTGTCGCAATTATTTTGGCTATTGCAATCCAAAACAGTGCCATCAGAACGATTATCGATATTTTTATTAGTCGCATTATTTGTGTAATTTAATACCTCTAAAACTGTATTGCTTCTCAGCTTATCTTGTTAAATTTTCAACCGATTTAAATATGCCGAAGAAATATAAATATAAAAAATTATGGCAATCACACTGTTGATTAAAAAGTCTTTCAAAAAATATATGTATATACTCATTATTATTATATTCATTTGTTATCATTGATTTGAACAAACGAACGATTAATGATTTTGACATCACTTAGCAAAGTAGTTTTTGTATTTTTTAATTTGGTAGGTACTTGCTGAAAATATGATGAAATTTTATGGGAAACAAAATTGGAAAGGAAAAACAACGGGAAACTCATAAACTAAGAAAAGCTACCAAATGATTGGCTCAAGTTGCATCCCAAGAATTATGACGAAAACTTGATGCCTTGTAAATAAGGGCAAACATGGTCTCGGAAAGGGGCACACTGGCACTGGGATTGCAACTTAAGCGCACTTTATACGGGACAGAAAACTGTACAGATTCTTGAGCAGTTTGCAAACTGTGCCGTATACAGCAAAAACTATACGGAATATTGAATTATCAGCGCGTCGCGTCGCGTCGTTAGGATGACCTGACAGTAAATATTTTTTCTATTGAATACTTTAAGAAACGTGAAAAACAAGTGGCAGAATCTAGCAAAATAGCAGACATCTGAATGATAAGAATACGTGTTTCAGAAAAATATTAGGTGTTCGGTGGTTTGACTTTATAAGGAATACATAAATGAGGCCATAGACCCTTACCCTTAGTATCTACTCTCATCCAGTGAAGTCCTATTACAAGTAATGACTTGACAATGCATTCACTTTGCACTGTCAAAAATATTTAGGCATAAGTTAATGTCATTTTTTAAACTCGACAAATCCAATATGGAGGTGATTTTTTAAAAATAGTGTAAATTTTCCAGGTTAAATTTTTTGAACATTTTAAAAGTCGATCAGAATAATATTTTTTACATCTTTACCAATTTTCAGCTTGTTACATTGAATATCCTGGTCAATATCTAAAAATCCATAAAACGTATTGAAAAATTGGTATGCCATACAACGTATTGAAAATTTAAAAATGTATCCAGTAAAAATGCATTGTCGTTTATATTATATATTTAAAAATATGTATCAGTTAGTTTAAAGTGACAGTAATATCTAAATCGGTATAACAAGATTTGACATCGGCACTTGTGAATAAATATGTATAAATGTACGAGTATCAAAAAATAATTCTGTTAAAAAAAATTCCGCTTGTTATAAAAACCTCATTACAAAAAATATTCAGCACCTAGTATTTTGTTGTTCTGTAAGCCTCTCATATTATGAGTTTTTCCACTTCCTCAAGCCAAGTCGAGTTCCTTCAAGCCGTTACGAGGAGCTTCGTTTCTCCTTAAAAACTTAGTCCTCGATTTCCTTCCAGATATTTAGCACTAGGCCGATGAGTTATTGAAATATTTACAATTGTAAGTATACCCACGCACAGGCCATACCTATGCGGGATTTTTCTCTCATTATTGTTTTTTGATTATCACAAATTGTATTTTAATATTTTACTATAAATGTATTATTATTGTTTGTGTTAAAAAAAGTTATAAAATAAGGAAAATTCAATAAAAAAATGATCAGAAGGTATTTGTAGAGACGTAGTTTTTGATAATTTATTTCTTATAATTTTGTCTAATTCACCCACTCTGCCCTCCAACGCGCTGCGCGCTGCACGCTGCACGCTGCACGCTGCGCGCTGCACGCTGTGCGCTGCACGCTGCGCGCTGCACGCTGCAGCTGCCGCTAGTGCGTGTCGCTTGTTTTTAGTAACTAATAACAGAATACCGATACGTTTGGTTTTCTAGATTGGCTGGCGTATCACCGTCAAGTGGATGGCGGGAAACTTGGCTTGTAAGGCTTTCCTGTTCCTCAGAGCTTTTGGCCTGTACCTGTCTTCCAACGTGCTGGTGTGTGTCTCTCTGGACAGATATTTTTGCTGTTCTCCACCCCCTGAGGGTGACTGATGCCAGAAGAAGAGGGAGAATGATGCTATCCTTTGCTTGGGGAGTGTCTTTTATTTGCAGCATACCTCAAGTAAGTTATTTTGAATTTAATTTTAGGACAAGTTCTGTTTTATTTTGAAGTCATTATATCTTGTACCTACCTAGAATTTCCGTTACTAACAGTGCTGAGGAGTCATTTGAGAAACCCCAGAACTTAATACCAGTTTAAACAATTAGCGCTTGTAATGTTAGTATTTCTATATTAAATTATATATGCTTTTTGTGATATATTTTTTATGGCAATGAAAGCATTTGTTCGCGTACATAACGTAAATTCATCCGTATTTTTTTCACACAAACAATCTTAAAATCTTAAAGTAGGTATATTATATTATCACATGTAATATGTAATGTAATATAATTATTGGTTACCTATAATGGTCTTCAAAACTGAATAAAAAATGAATGAATGTATAAAATGAATTTGATGAAATTGTTATCGAACCCTTAATAATTTTACTCAGAGGTATTTAGTGAACAATTTTTATTTGTATCTTAGCGTTTCTTTGTATTTATTTTTAGTTGATGTTATTATGTCTCATTTCATTTACTTTAAACTGTGTAAGTTAGGAAAGTTAGTTGGTTCGTTAAGATATATAAATGTATAGCTTTGGAAAAAAGGAGTGGTAGATTTAACTCAATATAAGAAAGCTTAACTGTAATAATATCAATCAGTGTTGCGCATGATTCCACTGACTAAATACTGTTATGTATCTGCAGCATTACGTGTAGAACAATCTCTAGAACCCGAACAGAAACAATAACAGCAATAATTGTGTATTTCCAGAGCATCGTGTTTCATGTTTCTCCTCACCCTGACCACCCGGAGTTCGAGCAGTGCGTCTCCTTCGGGTTCTTCTCCACGAGTGCTCAGGAGATCGCCTATAACCTGTTCTGCGTCTCCGCTCTCTACTTTATTCCGCTACTCATCATCGTCGTGGCCTACTCCTGTATCCTGTGCGAGATCTCCAGCAAATCCCGGGAGACTAAAGGTAACAGAATTGCAATCAACCACCGCATCGTGAAATATCGTCTTAGACCCGGTTGCATCGAAAAAAGTTAAGTTAAAGTTTAGGGATAAATAAATAAAATCGTTCCTTTTATGTCAAAAGTTTCGCAACAAAGCAAAAGATTTTGGAGGTCCAAGTAATACAGAATAGAGCAGTTAGAAATGTTTTTCACTTGCCGTACGATACACATATAAAAGATTTATACTTTGAGACAAAAATCATGCCCTTTCACATGCTTCCTATATACGAAATTACTAATTCAATATTACATACAATTTTTGGTTCAATGCACACAAACATCGAGACCACTTTTAATAGAAACGTTCATCAGCACAACACCCGTTCACGCAACAAAATACATTTAGAACCAGCAAATTCAACCAAATTCGGTACAAGATCCCTAAAATACACAGCATTTTCTGAATTTAATTTCTTACCTGACATGTTTTAAGATTCCTGTATCTAACTATCGAAACAGGACCTCTGATTTGAAAAAATATTATTTTAATAAGTATTTTGAATGATACCTTTTCTACTTGCATCATATAATATATGGTTTTGCTGTTACTGTTATAATACACTTTATTGTTTCTTTAGGTTTTATGTTTTCATTGGATTGGTTCTGTTTTTTGTATATGTATATTGTGTTTATTTTGTGATCTAAGTGATGTCAGTGCGTATGAGAATAAAATGAAAATGTGTTTTATATTTGTCCCTAAATGAGTTTATTGTTAAAACTCCTAGGGAGCATTAGATTGAAAAAGAAAGAAGAATTTTTTTTTTTTTTTCCTATATAATGTTATTTTTATAAATAAAAAAATAAAAATAAAAAAAAAACCTTGAAAAATCTCAATTGGAAAACATTTTGCCATAATTCAACCCAGCTTTCCTCCCGAACAAAATTAACGCAACTACTATTTTCTGAACAAGAAAAATTGATTACAGGACATGATTTCACTTGGATTGACTCCATTATCTATGGTTTATATTGGTCGATTAATGAAGGAGATAGCCTATAACGGAGGATAACTAAATAGCCTTGTAAATGACTAGATGCGTTTTCTTGTAGAAATAAACTACTCAGCATCAAAAGGAAGCAGGATGAGACTGAGGAGATCTGACATCAGGAACATTGAAAGGGCGAGGAGTCGAACTCTCAAGATGACAGTTACTATAGTGTCGGTCTTTGTGTGGTGTTGGATGCCCTATATTGTTATGACATTATGGTGAGAATATTATTTATTTTATAAACTTTCTTCCTTACTTCCATTTTTCATAAAATATAATATTAAATGAATTGAATTAAAATCAAGTATAGAATTATACAGGTTATCCAGTCATTTAAGGTACAACTTTTTTAAATTCCTCACATCTAAAGATTTGCAAATATATATCCCATGTAGGTATGTTGCCCAATTTTTTGTTGCTTTTGAGTTAAGGTTTTTTTAAAATTCTTAACAATTTTTTTTTTTTTAACGAATTTTTTCACGTTTTTTTAAAATTCCAACAAGCTTCCATATATTCGCGCAAGTCACAAAATTTTCGCCGAAAATTTTACGTTTGGACTAATCAGGGTTAAAAGTTCATTAAATAAAAAGTCAAGAAACACAATTTCATAATTTGTTTTAATTTCCAAAAACTGTTTAAATCCTTTTTAAAGTTTTTATTACAATGCAATTTGCTGAAATGCTGTATTCAAAAAAGGAAAGCAAAGTTAGTCTGTATTTAAATTCATAAAATCAAAAAAGTTAAGTTAAATAATCTTCTGTTTTTATTTACACGGCATTAGATGACACTCCAGCACGCGCCCTAGAGCCAATGAATTGACAATATCCCATACTATAATTAGTTGGTATTATGTAAATTATGTCAGGAGAGTTGAATAATAACACGTGACGAACCCAATACAATAAAAGAAAAAAGTAGAAAAAAAACTTATTTTATTTAACAATAACAGACAAAAGGATACTAAATATTAGGTCCTTACATATGAAATTGGCGTTTTGCCGTACTGGCATCTTTGATCTCAAATTAATATCTTTTCTTTGGTAAGGAATTCCAAATTCAAATTTATACAGCTATTTACTTAAGTATTTGTGTTTCGAAAATTATAATTCATTTGTTTTTTCCTCAATTGTTTTTTTCTTTGCGTCACTCAGTTTACAAAATGGAAAACTTGAAATATCGCGTTATTTACGAGTACGAGTTCCACGGTGGCACCAGTGCTGCAGAAACGGCTCGAAGGATTAATGATGCGTATGGCGACGGTGCCGCAAAAGAAAACACAGTGCGTTTTTGGTTCCAACGTTTTCGTTCTGGAAATTTCGACCTGCAGAACAAGCCCCGTGGACGGCCGGAGACCAAAGTTATTGTGGAAAAGGCTATTGTGGAAGCGGATCCATCGCAAACCACGTCCGAGTTAGCTGCAGGCTGCGGTGTTAGTAATAAAACTGTTTTAATCCACTTGAAGCAAATTGGGAAGGTGAAAAAGCTTGAATTATGTCATTACATATGAAATTGGCGTTTTGTATGGGAGGAACATAAAGTTGATTTTTTTAAAATATAATATTACAAATTAGAAGAGCTTCAATTGGAATGTCTAAGACATCCACCGTACTCTCCGGACCTTGCCCCAACAGATTACTATTTTTTTAGAAATTTGGATAACTTCTTGCAAGGGAAAAAATTCAACTCCGATGGGGCAGTCCAAACCGACTTCAAAGATTTTATAGATTCCCGTCCGAATGGTTAGTAAAGGGATCAAAATCAACTTTATGTTCCTCCCATACAAAACGCCAATTTCATATGTAAGGACCTAATATAATACAAAAAATGTATAAAAATATACCTAGGTAGACCAATTGCCCTTTTAAATTGTTCACATCGTGCTTAATCGAATGACCAAAACGCAATGTTTATGAAAATGTGACCTACACACAATGATTAAGTAAATATAAAAGCAAGAGTGATCACAAATATCTCAAGGCCAACCTTCTCTTGAACCCGTCTACGGAGCTTCCGAAGATGTCCATACCTTCAGTGCTGTCCCTGTGTATTACGTTGTACTCTCTGCACATACGAGAGAGAGGATTGTAATACCCTGTATTGGAGGAAAAGCGCTCAACTCTGAAAATGTCTGGATTACGCAGTCGTAAATTGGCACGCAGACCGATTTCACTTATTAGCGTTGTGTCAAGGTGACTATTTATAATTTTATGCAAACAAGTGAGATTGATTACTTTTCTGCTTTTTTCTAAATTGTCCAGTTTAAAGAAATGTAATAGATCTTTAAAGTTGTGTAATCTGCGACTCACTCCAGGTCTACAGGCAAGAGTTCTTAAGAATTTGGCTTGTATTGATTCGATTTTATCTATGTAAACAGAATAGTGGGGACTCCTTATGGGGGATTTAAGATGCTTCTAACTAAGGACAGGTATAGTTTTTTTAGTGTTTCTATTTTTTTAAAAGGCAAAGATATTTTTTTACTCCTGGAGTGCTAGAGTGTCGTCTCTAGTCACATATTCCGTATAAATAAATACATAAATAAATTCAACAAATTTTTTAAAATTGTATGAATTTGAATACAGAGTAGTTTGACTTTTTTGTTGACTTGCAGCATTTTCTGTTATAATAAGCCGTAAGAATAATTAACTTTTTTTTCCACCAAAATACCTTTGAAGGCCGATTTCAGCAAATAATCGCAATTCAATTTTTATTGTTTTTATAATAAAAGGAATAAACTTGTGTTTTTCAATGTCAAATTTATGTTAAGCATTTTAACTCTGTAATCAAAGTTAAATGCTAATGCTCAAACGATTCACTTTTGGCCAAAAATGTTGTAACTTCCACAAATTGACATTATAAAAAAAATTGCATCCGCCATTTTCGATTTTAAAATAAATTCTAAATTCTAAACCAAGAAACCCTAATAACCCTGAAAATAATACCTTTGTTCATATTACCGAAATAATTTGAATCCGTCATCTTAGATTTCAAAATCAACCAAAAATCTCTAATTCCCAACGATGACAGTTTTGTATACTGTGCCATTTCTCAGAATTTTTAAATGCACACTAAGATTAAGAATGGTCGTCGGTTGTTTCTTAAAAACAGGCTACAATTTTTAGAAATACAAAAGTAGCAAGTTAAGTATTGTACTATTATGAAATATTTACTAAATGGGTATTTTTTTAAAATAACCTGACTAGGATAGTAGGGTACATTTTTTTAACGAAAAGTAAAAGTAAAATGATTTTACCAGTAACAATATGAATCTCTCTCGACAGTGAATAATACGAGAGGGTTGTGTGATTGATGATTGTAACTGTGTGTTCAGGTACATGTTCGACCGCCAGAGCGCTCAGAACGTGGACAGCCGGCTGCAAGACTTCTTCTTCATTATGGCCGTCTCCAACTCGTGCATGAACCCCCTGGTGTACGGCAGCTACGCCATGAACTTCCGTCGGGAAACTGCCAGGTGCTGCAACTGCCTGTTCCCGCGGTCCTTGGACCGGAAATCAACGGGTCGGTACTTTCTCTCTTCATTACTAATCTTCCCCAAGCCCTAACATGGCTGAAATTTAATAAAAAATTCTGACTGAAGAAAGATATATCACGAGCTTAGTTCACTTTATCTTTGTGATGTTTGAGTTATTTCCATTACATAACGACTGTAAAACGCCAAAAACGCTAGTTTGCAAAAATTAAGCTAAAAAGTTGTGTCATAAAATAATTACCAGATTGTAAGCCATGGAAATAATAATATTTTGTTATATATAATTAAAATATCAAATATCTTTTTCCAAGCTCGACATTTCAAATGAACGTTTTGGCACTAAGCCCACGATATATTAAAAAAATTGTAGCTTAGAAATTTTATAGATCGGTGTATTATGTAGGTCCCCGATCTATAAAATTATGATGTTGTTATTTTTAATCCAAAAATCCAAATTTTTAAAGATATCGCTTTAATTTTATTTTGCTTTAAAATGTTTTGAAAACATGTAATTATAAAAAAACCAAAAACATTCAATCTGGATATAGTAAATATATTATTACGGTGTTTTTTAGACTCGGCACGGCAGCACTTCTCCATTTAAACAAATCACTTCTCAAACTTTACCCTCCATCGCACCTTCTTCTTCTTTTTTCGCCACACTCTATCGTATGTGGACATCCCTAAATCTCTCCAAAAGTCGTTATGGCCGACCAACTCTCTCGCCTCCTCCCATTTTGGACCCGCATCCATCAACTCCGCCATATACACCCGAAAGATTGTCATCCAAATTGTCTGCCAGGATAGCGGAGTCCCGCAAGCGTAAAGAAGAGGTAGCTGTTTAAGCCCAAGCCAGGTCCACAACCCCGACTGCAGTTATTGGAGGTTGCTACGTACGCTCCCAAACTTCAATCTTTGTAATGAAGTTACACCACCTAATGCCAAGTATCATTCTCACCTTTCGAAACTCTACACACGAGTATTCTGAGCTTTTGTGAGGTGCCAGTATCCACATTCATATATGTGCACCGCATAATACAAGAGTTAAAAAGTCGAAATTTAGCTTTGACCAGGTATAGACTGGAATTCCCGACAGCACGCATTGTGTTAAGGGTTTTTCAGTTTTGTGGATAAAGTAAGTGAGCCCGCCATGACTGTTTGTGTTGCAGGTGTGGAGAATGGCGGGCTCACTGGATGTCTATTGCAGTGCGCACGAAACTTATATTACAAAGGTACCTAACCTCCATACTAACTCCACAAACCTAACCTAACCTAACCTTACCTAACCTAACCTAACCTAACCTAACTTAACCTCCATACTAACTCCACAAACCTAACCTAACCTAACCTTACCTAACCTAACCTAACCTAACCTAACTTAACCTCCATACTAACTCCACAAACCTAACCTAACCTCACCTAACCTAACCTAACCTAACCTAACCTAACCTCCATACTAACTCCACCAACCTATCTACAAGATTATTTATTTGTGTGATTATGCGCATTTTAGAATATCACTAACTTCAAAGTAATTATTTGTTTTTCAGCTTTCTTAGTTCAGTAGTCATTTTAAAATAATATTATTATGTGTTTTTGGTACAAGCCGATTTTTTCCAAAAACTCAAAAATTTCATAATTTCAAACTCTTAATGTTTGACCCCCAGATGACTTAGACTAATTTTGTTTTATCAAAGAACACTTACATAATTAATATAGATCCACATTGATCTACGAACCAACTAATTAATGATCATTTTATATAGTGGCTACAACTACCTAACAAACTAAAAGAACTAGCGCTCTATTTTAAAAACATCTAAAACGCTCTAAACATCCATTTCTTTAAAATAACTTATTTTTCTTTCTGCCAATGACAAAAAGGAACACTCAATCATCTTTTGGTTTCTCAAAAATGAGTCACATAATGTACATTGTTAAAGAGCACATATCCCATTTGGAGGCGATTATGATCTTTACCAAGATTTATAATATGTTACTGGCATAAACATAAAACCAACAACACAGAGAGCGAAATCAAGATACAGGAAGTAACTGAAGGATTGCATTCATTGCCAAACTTGAGGAAACATGCGAACAGAGATCTCACTCCTATCAGAGCCCTAAAGCGGCCTACAGGCATGGCTGCCAGCTGCCACCATGCCATCTCTGGTGGTGGAGGTAGATTTAAAAAAAAGCACTTCTGATAAACAACATGTGATATAAAGAAATGGCTTGATGAGTTGGAAGCCAGCGCTGGCAAGTGGCGCCCAAGTATATTGCGACCTTAAGTTATTCAACCCATTGCCAAAGGAGTCACGAAAAATATCTGTAAGAAAGTTAAAAAATATATAACATGTAATATATTAATTAAACCCTGGAAGCCTGTTAAAATGAACTTGATATTGCTGTTTCTATGATCACTATGCTCAAGATAGTGCAACAATTATTGTGCATTTTCATAACTGAGCCATAATAATAATAATAATCGGCTAACGTATATAAACGTATATATACATCTTAACGATCAAGATACACTGCACTTGAGATACCGATGCAGTGTCCTATGCACCATTGGGTACGGATAAGGGAAAGTAGTAGTAGAAGTTAGTTGAAAAAGGATTTTAAAAAACATAGGATTTAATTATACTAGTAAGAAAGAAATGATATGTAAGTGTAAAGATGTTTGGAATAGGCTATAAATGAAACGGAATATAAATGACACGGAAAAAGATAACATGTCCCGTCACGTCATCTAAAGGTCTACTCACACATATCTGTGACGGGACGTACCGTACCGTGTTGCGTTCCGTGTTCCGTAACCTTCAGTGGCATCCTTGATATTTATTACATCTATACAGTACCGTACCAGTATTCTTCCAGAAGGACAGAAATTTAGTTCTATATTGATACACTTGATCGTGATCAACAAATATTTTGGCGATAACGGTTTTTATGTAAACGATGGAGCATCACTGGGTCGGACATGTTGAAACACGTGCCGTTTTTCCTCTTTTGTTTACATCACAGACTTCCCGGATGGGAAGAAATTCAGAAATTCAAAATCAGAAGATTCTGATAGTTGTTGTACTGACGGCCCACTGTACGGTACGGTACGTCCCGTCACGTCACGGATATGTGTGAATAGACCTTAAGAGCAAATTCACTTTTTTTAAAAACATTTATTGAGATTTAACAGGATTCTGTATTCGATTTTCCGCCAATCTATCAATGCAGTTTTGGCAGCATTATTGTTGCACTAGCAGTAAAATCTATTTAAATTATGTACATACAAAAATGTATGAAAAATATTTAGATGAAATTATTGTAATCAAACAAACACATTTTATTTTACTTTACAGTTGGATCGGGGACAACAAGAAGTACAGCTACCTGCAATAACATCAACAAACAGTTGAATAGCAATATCAATAACGGACAAAAGGTATTGCCATAGTCATAAGTAAAGATCCTCAAATAAATTAATAAGGTAGTAAGGCATTTAAACAATTTGCCGGAATTCAACAGCACAAAAATGAAATGTGCTGTTTGTGCACCACGCATTGCAAATGTTAGTGTAATTAGGTAAATGGGCGTGTTGCCGTGTGGTACATGACACGAGGAGTCGTGGCTACTGTTCGGGTTTAGGCCCTAGTCCCCTTTTAAATTGTGTAATCTACAAAAGTGTTTTTGGTGACAAACCAGAATGAACCTAAGTTTACAAAAGAAAACTGCACAACACAACACCAATGATCCATTTATAAATAATAAAAACAATTTCTATACGTACCTACGTATAGAAATTGTTTTGTTGAAAAATTTCGAATTAATAATTCACAGCTTAAAAATTCAAATTATTCTTAGTTAAACAATGAGTTATTCGGTATCAATTTATCACGACGAAGAATAATACATAAATCCCTTGTAGCAGCTGCAGAGTATTGTCACAAATACAAACCAGCCAGTCTGAATTAAATCTTACCACAGTGAACACGCATTTTATTTACCTTACGGTGACCCCTTATCATTGTTGAAATTACTAAAGTGGTGACCCCGACGTGATACATAAGAATATATTTATGAAGTACAATATAAATTACCTGTTTACACTATACAGGGTGTACAATCCAAATGGGTCAGTATGGAGAAGTCGGAAACTATGAGAGATAGCGAGATCTTTTCTTAGGAACCATGACGTCGATTTTAGATTTTATAATAATTACATTCAAACTTTTTTTATTAACTCTCATACATAACCGGGAATCGAACCTGGTCAATATTTTTGTAACCGCGTTAAGTAAAAAGGACCCAATTTGGCTATGAAATCTTGTGTAAACACAACTGACAGTAAATTAGACTAAAATGCCCACAGTTTTATTAATTTTTTAAAGAAGATTTAACTACAGCCTTAGAAAACATTTTAACACATTTGCACCTCATAAAAATACTAAATGCAATTTTGCGGTCGTTACCCAAAATAATTAATCTTTGCATTCAACAGAATGGCTACCATTTTGAACATTTACTGAAATAAAATAATTATCTTATTGGTGGGTTTTTCTTTTAATTAATTAAACAAGATTCCATTAGTGTTGTGCTTCTTGCGACTTGCACAATTTATACACATTGATTTTGACCAGGTTCGATTCCCGGTTATGTATGAGAGTTAATAAAAAAGTTTGAATGTAATTATTATTAAATCTAAAATCGACGTCATGGTTCCTAAGAACAGATCTCGCTATCTCTCATAGTTTCCGACTTCACCATACTTGTACACCCTGTATATAACTAAAACTATTGAC